>UPTC01002134.1:0-10332 GCA_900537255.1 Acanthocheilonema viteae | reverse complement strand
ATAAATATCACTGTTCTTGTTGATAGGAAAAGAAAAGAAAAAAAAAATTTATACCTGAAAATTTTATTTAAGTGTTAGAAAATTTATATGCAAATGCTAGTTAGATTTTATAATAATAGCAATTTAGCAAATAAGCAATGAAAAATTTCAATGTAAATTATTGCTAGGCTATTTAATTGGTCGTGTGTTTCAGGTATTGCTCAGTAAAATATCCTGCATCTTATCGAAACTGGAGGACACCACGACGTTTTATTTTAACTGTAGCAATTATATGGCTGGTAATTTTGTTTATTGAGTGAAAAATATTGTTGAATTTATAGTTTGTAATAAAATTTTACAATCATGTCTTATTAAAAAAAAAAAAAAATTATTAAATAACAGTAATTAATATTGGAGCTAAAATTATCATTGATGAAATATACAATAACAGTTGATAATATATTGATTTGTCCATAGAATGTTGATAATCAAAATATTCAGTTATCATTTTTATGCAAAGAAAAGCTTTTACTTATTCGTTGGAAAATTTTTTAAGTAAATTTTTAAAAGTTTTTTTGTTGTTTTCTTTTTCCAATAATAATCATTCCTAAGAATATTTTCAATGAATTTTTTCTTTTCTTTTTTTTTTTTTTACTTTCAATCAGTTTTGCTTGTTGCATGTGATCAATTAAATGATCATAGCTACTGTTATCGCTTTATAATTGATAATTATATTGCATTTTATGACATTTTAGATTCCAACCATATTATTTGGCTTATCAATATTTGGTTATGATAAATTTACGGGTAAACGAATATTAAAAGAAAATGAATGCTATGTGCAATTTATGACAAATCCAATTTTAAACATGGGAATGTATATTTCATATTATTGGTCAACTTTATTTGTTATGCTATATTTATATTGGGGCATATATCGAGCAGCTAAATTATTAGCTATTAAAAGTGAGCAGGTAAAATTTGCTATTCTTAACAAAAATTTCATTTTAATTTTTATCACTTTTTTTTGATTTAAGTGTATATTGTTTTAGTTGCTTTTTGTTTTCTTCTATTTTTCATTTTCATTTTTTTTTTCTGTTTGAATCGAAATATCTCCATTGGAAGATTGATTTGCATTATGATGTGATAATTTAGAAAAATAAACGATTAGCAATGTTAAATGAAATGAGAAGGAATGCGAAGCAAGAAATTGTTTCATTGACAGCTTGTAAAAGTAGTGAACAGGAAAGTCAACCGGAGACTTCATCATCACATTCAAGGTCTCGTTTCTTTGTTTTATTTATTTTGATGATTTTTCCTTTTTTTTTTTTTTTTTAAATCCATTTTCTAATTGCTATCATTTGTCCGGGAATTTTAAAAAAAAAAAAAAAAACATTATCGCACAAATCTTTTGTAAAATTTCTCACAACAAATCTTATGATTTACCAATGATGAGATATTTATTTGATATATGTAAATCTTACATTAAATATCAAATAATCTCATCCGGATAAATGCATTTCCTCACTTTCATCAGTCATCTCTTCTCAAAACGAATAATCAAATTTTCATAGCTCTTCGTTTCTTAAATTTCCTTCTATCTATTTTTTTTTCCTTCTTATTTCATACTTCTCTATCTATTTTCCTTCCAAACTTTCAATTCCCTCAACAATGACCCTAAATTGCCTTTTATTGATTTTCAACAAGACTGTCAAATGGATGAAATGAAATTTGATGTTATTCCATTTCTTTTTGCTCTTTTTTTGCCTTGCAAAGCAAAAAAAAAAAAAAACATTTACAAAAAGTAACGCTCACCATGTCATTAAACAGAGTTGAAATTTTTAGTTCAAAAAGGCGGAAATCTTCAAGTGATGCTATTTCTCTTGGTTTCTTAGCTTATAATAAAAAAATTTCGCTATGAAAAGTAAATAAATGTGCAAACACATATACGCAAATGCACACACACACGCCCGTACACGTACTCATGCACGCATCCGCAGATGCACTCACACCGCATTCACACATGTACTCATACACGCATCCATAATGCACGTACTGACACACGTCATTCATATATATATATGTATATTAAAAATATGCGCATAAATTTCTGAATGAACTTTATAAGAGGAAAAAAGCCAAAAGTCAAAGAAGATAATGAAATTTTAAAAAAGGAATAAGTAAAATCATGGAGAAAAATGAAAGTAAATTTTTGAATTTATTTTTTCCTCGCCTTCAAAATGAGGGAGCATATTGGCTTATAAAACTGTTAAGTGGAAAATTAAAAGTTGCATTATTTATCTCTTTTTTTTAAAAAAAGTTCTTGAAAAAATGTTTTACCACATTATTAAAATTTATAGCATTTATGATTATAGTAACATTTACATTTATTTACATACGTGAAAACGTACAATAAATGTGTACTTATAAAATGCTAAATTGTTGGAATGTATTAAAAGACAAATAATATCAATTTCCTGTTGTATTTGCAAATTTTTCATTCTCATATGGAAGGAAAAATAAAAAAAAATTGTTGCTTTCACCTAAAACTGTCAACAATTTTATCAAGCTTGCTTATTATAAGAACTCAAGGGAATATACTTTACATCAATATTTTGCTTGGTTAGTGAAGTGTTTCTCGAAATTTCAATTTAAACAATACTCTTCACTCTCACATCTCTAAAAACAAAAAAAAAAAAGAATGAAAACATCCAAGAAACAACAAAACTTTCATAAATTGACATATTCTCAAGAAATTCCACAAAATTTTTTTTTCTTTCTTCCAACTTATGCAAAAAGAAAAAAAAAATTACGTTCCGCAGAGAGAAAAGCTAAAAAATTTTCCCACATAAAATATTGTTTCCGTCATTTTGTGTAAATAATTTACTGTAATATCAAAAGCGACGAACATAAATTCAAATGAATGTTTGACATTTTTTATACAAAATCAATTGATTAAATGATTTATTTCGATCTATTTATGAGAAAATAAATTTGCATTTCTTCATATCGATCAGCAAAGCACAAACATTTGCCTTCCATTCCTTTTTATTTTTTCTTCAATTTATTTTTTGCAACCCATTCACTCATTTGAAAATGGTAATTTCTGTAGAAAAAATTCTTGATTATTAAAAATTACTCAGATGATATTAAGCATTTTAATAAAGTACACTATTTATTTAGTGGCATATTTCAATTTCCAAAAATATATTTTCTAAAAAATAATAAGCATCATGCAAACTCATATGATTTATTGGTCTAGCAATCAATCATATGAGTTTACATAATGCCAATATATTCATAATTATTATAAATTCGGAAAATTCATATTTATCGAATTTGATTTGTACAATGCACCTGAAAATTGCCTAAAATTGTTTTTCCGAGGATTTCTGACATTTTGTCATATTTCACGCATTTGAAACTAATTTTAACTTTTAATTCTTGTCCCACTAAAAAAGTAAAATTAGTTTTAATTTAATTTTTGTCTCATTTATGATAAATTATTTAGACATATACGTACGTACAGACGTACATGTATACGTACGTATCATTTCAGAAATGCAACAGTATTGAATTCTCAACAATTTTCAACAAATCCTAAAAAGCAATTAATTCATCAAAGCAGTAATAACAATATCGTTCATTCGGCTGGAATAGTAACTACAAATACAAATGCCACTGTTACCTCTGAAATAAATACTTCCATAATACCTTCAGTATCAAAGAAAAGGTTAATTATGCTTTTGTAATCATTGGCTTTGCAATTTTTACTTTAAGCTAATGAATATTGAAGATAAGGTTAGTGTGAGATTACATCCGTTCTGTTTTTATCCTGAAAGTTAAAATATTAAATGATGTTTCTTATAGTATGAAAGTGCCCCAATACAGTACGATGATACAGTATCGTGATACAGTATAAGTATTACAGTATCGTGCATCATATAATAAGGATAGTGTAGTAGTTTGATATTACAGTAGAATGGCACAAAAAAAATGACAGGGATATGTTACAATGATATGCACAAATACAGTTAAAGGTATGATTTTACAGTATGTGGCGAGAATAATACAAGAAATGATATGACAATATCGTGACACGAAGATAATATGAGAGTATAATTACAGTAACACGGCATAGGGATAGTACGAGTATATAATTACAGTATTATAATGTTACAGTATGAAGCGTGAATCAAACAAAAGCAGGGAACTTTCGATAAAAAAGCCGCTTTCGTTCATTTCAAATTTGAGGAATGCTCAAGTAGATTGCATTAACGATGAAATTATGTCTAATGAAGAAAGAGTTATATGTCATTTGTGAGTTTTTCTCATTGCATTATTCATTCATTAAATTCCTATTGGAGTCTTTATAATAAATATAATAAAATTACAATAAAAATTTGAATTTTTTATTTCTATCAAATAGACATTTATTATTTTATCAATGAAAAATTTATTGTTATTCCTAGTGAATTGAGCTCAAAAGTAAGCAGTATTATGGAACGTGAAAGTACTGCACCTTATGTATCACCGGAAATTTCGGATCCGGATGCAGAACAACAAGCACCACTTAATACTGCTACTCATCGTATTCCATTTATCGATATTGATAGTTTAACATCATTAGTTGGACATGATGATGTATATGAAATACCACCTCGAATTGAGGTTTATTTTTCAACCACTTCCTATTTAGGTTTATTTTTTGTGTGAAAAAAAAAACAAAGATTGAATATTGAATAAATTGTATCATTTAATCATATCATCAATAACATTACTTACAATATCACTTTAATTTTATTTCTTCTAAAAATAATCATTTATCAAACGAAAAAAAATATTTCATCTTTTTTCAATTTAAGATTATCGAAGAACCAAAACATATTTTGGCAAAATCAGAAGAAATACATCGACCATTGCTATCAAGCGCTCATGTCACACCACGAAAACATTCATTACAAGGCATTTATAATATAATTAATGTTGTACGTAAAAGAAGTTTGGGAAGGTTTAAAAAAAGACAATGCAAAAATGAATACAAATCAAAATCTGAGAATCGTGCACGAAAGGTTAAATTTTTATGATTTATTCAAAAAATTTTTAATCTATGAAGAAAATTTCAAATTCTATGATATGTAAATGTTATATGATAGAGTATGCTGTGAAATGAATAAAGAAACTAACCAATCATGTAAATTTAACGTAGAATGTAAATCAGTTGATTCAACGTAATCACGTGAATTTCAAATCACGTAAATTCAATGTAGAATGTAAATTTCTTTTTTTTTTTTCAGGCATTTCGTACAATAACATTTATTCTCGGAACATTTACAATTCTTTGGACACCATTTTATGTATTAGCAACGGTGATGGGATTTTGTGATTCGTGTAAGAATTCAAAAATATTCAATTTCTTCTATTCCATTAGCTATTTTTTATGCTATATGAATAGTCCAATTAATCCATTTTGCTATGCTATGGCTAATCAACAATTCAAAAAAACGCTAATACGTATTTTAAATTTCGACTTTAAAAAATCATAGCAATAAATGATTATTTTAATTTCATTTCTAATTTCCTCTTTTTTTGGATTTTTTGGTAATATCATTTAAGATTCAAGAAAAAACTCTGAAAGATTATTGAATAGGACTTGAAAATAGAAAAATTGTGATAATTAATTAATTTATTTATATTTAATTATCAAAAATTGTGATAATTAATGTTAATAATATCCAAGCAGAAGAAAAAAATTTCATTGACTAACCTAAAACATTTAGCTCAATTAAAATCCATTTGATTTTTCTTTTTGGTGGTAGAAGAAAAAGAGATAAAATGATTTAATAATTTAAACATTCCATGAAGTTATGAGTTAGTATATATTCAACTTCTATTTCGGATTCATTTACACTCCTAATTTGCACCTCTTCCGTTTTTTTTTTTTGAATTCTGTAAAATGTCATTATCGGCAATTAAGTTATGATTAAAATTTAATGGCATTTTAGTAATAATAATTTTGTTCATTTGTTAAAATAAATTAACTGAAATAAATTTTTAACCTTCAAATGATTTGTTATTAGAAAGGATTGTAAAATAGTTCAAAAATTGAAATAATTTATTAAAAATATCCCTTCTGATAATTGGTAAAAAAAAGCTACCATACTAACAATGTGCTCATTTTTGTATGTGTTTTCATTTACTGTTTGTGCTTTACAATTGGAATTGTATTTTACTATCAAATATTTTACAAATATTTTACCATTACCAATAATGAAATAAATATAACAATTTCAATTTTATTAATAAAGTTCAATAATTGAATTTTTTTTTTTACTAATTTCAGCTAATTATTGCATTATTCTGTCGCAAATGTAAGTATTTTTCATTTTATCCCCTTTTTTTTCCAGCAAAATTCAATTATAATTGTTCAAATGAATAATAGCTGGTTAGGAAGAAGCATTAAAATTCAAATACTGAAACATCAAAAAAAGAAAAGAATAAAATTGAATAACAATACTTTTAACTAGCAAGGATGAAATAACTCGAAGTTTAATGGAAGAGAGAGAGAGAGGGAGAAAAAAAAAGTAGCGAAAAATAACTGAGAAGTAAACAAAAATTGTCTTTTGGGAAATAAGCGAGAAGAAATACTGAGTCAGCTAAAGTATCAAAAAATGAAACCACAAGGGAAATAGGCCAGAAAATGAATTAAGTATTTAGTTAGTGTCCACTCGTATAGCATGAAATATTTTGAGTGGAAAAAAAAAATCATTAAATTTAAAACTGAAATGACATCATTTTTGCATCGATGTGAGAAGTGATTGATTGAAATGCAATTTAAGCTTTCTACTGCTTCATATTCATTAAACATAATTATTATTTCAAACTACTATCAAATCAATTCCATATTTTATTTTTCATTCCTTCGATCATTTTTATCTGAGATGAATGAATTTACAGATTTAATAGCGTTTGCGTTCATGCAATTCTCATGTGAAATATTAACTGTATGCATGGAATGCAAGGAAGAAATCTGAAAGGATCCAAAATAGAAATTAAATGAAATTAAAAACTTTTCACTTCCTCCTCCTCAACATATTCGTTTTCCTTTTCTAAATGATTTGTTCGATTTAATTTTAAAGAGTTTTTTTTTTGCGATGTTTTTAATTTCTTCCGAATAACTGAACAAAAAATCAATATATTAGCCCTGATCAAAGCAGAAAAAAATCTAATTTGTTGCACTTTAAAATATTGAATTCATAATTTATATTTTAATTAGCAAATAATAAAAATTAGAGGAACAAAATGAAAATTCCATTAAATAAAATTTGTAATTCAAATTTTTAACTGTCAAATGGTTAGAATAGGAGAAATAAAAGAAAATTTGAACAGTGACTAGAAAATAACCCGTGTTTTTTATTACTTTTCCATCAATTGGAAACTGCTTACCCTAAAACATCCCAATGTATTTCCAATTTTACTAATAGAGGAAAAAATTTTAGCAAAATAAAATTGAAATTTGGAAATATCACTAAATATCAGATGCAATAATAAAACAGTATATTCTCTCCTCATATTAATGCTAAGAATAGGAAAAGATTGTAAAAAATGAATTCAGGCCATTCTGATACCACAAAATATTCACGAATATTATATCAGGCCAAATAGCCTGATACGGTTATTCATAGATAAATGGCCTAATATGATTATTCATGGATAGATGGCCTGATATGATTATTCATGGATAGATGGGATATCCGGCAATAGCGAACAGGAGTTCCGATTAATATAATCAATATAATCATTATCACACCTTTTTCCTGATATATTTTATACAGTTTATATCAGCCTAACAAGGAATGCCTAAATAGTCATTGATTTATTTTTTCATCGTCAAATTTCAAAGCAAAATATCCTTTCTCCCTTCCCTCCTCTCTCTCTCTCTCTCTCTCTCTCTTACTTTTACTATACATTAATTAGAAACATGGTCTACTATATTATTAATTAATTTAAACAATGTGTATTATAAGCGTTTATCCTCACGTTGACTTTTAACTCTTTCAATTTGTCAATGGATACTATATTACTCTTTTTGTAATGATGATTTAATAACAAACACTAAAATTCAGGCTAAAAATATATCAGAATAAAAGAAAAACATAACAATACGGTCATCGGATTATAATTAAGAAATTAAAAGTCATTAAATCAGGAGAAACAATTAAAGATTAAGAGCCAGAATTAAAAAGTTAAAAGTCGTCAATTAAAGTGACGGCTTAAAAAGGTCAAAAGTTAAAGTGAGAATGAATGCTTACAGTCTATTCTACAGTGATGAAAAAGGCTTATTCATACAAATATTTCGGATAATTTGAAAAAAGCTTTATTAACAAATGATACACCGGAAGAAATATAAAATTAAATAAGGCATTTAGATAAATAATAAAGTACAAATATGCAAATGCAGTGCTTTCGGTGCAAGAAAATATGACAAAATTGATCGGTCGAATGTTAACGATATGAAAAAGGGATAGGAAGTTAAAACCTGAAAATTCAATGATTATTCCAATTTAATCGGCTAATCATTCTGAAATTACCGGATAAAATAAATTCGAGAAAGAGTTAATAACTATAATAAAATAACATTTTTCAAACAAAATGGCACAGGATGAACAAAAAAGTGAGATCATTTCGACAAAATTATAAATTCTTTATGAAAATAAAATTTCATTATAAAATGAAAGTGAAAATTTAATAAAATAATACTGAACTAGTAGTAGTAAAGATGTTGATCTGTGACCTTTTAAATGAAAATATTTATGTCAAACTTAGGCTAAAGACTATCATATTGCACTCATACATTATAATTAAATGGTTTTTTTTCCTCTTCAAAGCAAATTTTATAATTACTTATAAATTGTATGAATTGATAATGTTATCAGTATCATATCACTCCCTATCACCAGTGAATAAAGAAGCAAATAATCCTTAAAAGAATTAAACCGTAGATGAGGATAGAAGCATAAAATAATTGTTATCGTTGTAATCAATAATTTATGATAAATATAAGAAAATTAAAATCTAATATAAATCACAGGTACATAGAATTAGAATCATTACTTCTTTTTAATGAGTAATTTGTAAGGTATTACTTTTTGTTGTAATACCATGCGAATTATTGCTTGATTTCAACGATCCCATATTTCGTTGTTGCAAAAAAAATTTAGCTTTTGATTGTTGCGTTGGACTGCTTGGTAATGAACCAAATCCGGAACTATCCGCTGAACCGCTAGCACTTTTCAGGATTTGCCTGTAGTTGTTGTTGATGTACACAAAAATTGCTGCATACACATATCGATCAGGGTAATGGTTTAAAATTTGACCATCGATGATGATGATGATGATGATGATGATGATGATGATGATGATGATGATGATGATGATAAATCAATACATGATCAATTTGTTGATGAATGGAAGAAGTGAAAGAATACATATCACAGCAATTATCCAACATTTTCCTAAAGGTGGATAACAGACAAACTAATAACTCATATTCTTTTTTTTCTCTCCCTCTCTTTCTCTCTCTCTCTCTCTCTCTCTTTTCGTCACTTTTTTTTGCCATAAAACTGCAAAACTGCACACTAAATTTAACATTTCAAAATTGATATTTTATTTCGAAATTTTTTTTTTTTTTGCAACGTTAAATTATATTTATAAAGTATTGTTAAGAGAGGTGAGGGAATTTTTTTTTTTTCACTTTAACATTTTCCTAAATATGTGATTTAATTTAATTTATGAAAAGTATAATAAAACTTTATGATAACCTGATATGTTCATGTCCTGCAAGTTGTGCGACATCTGATGCACAACGACCTAAATTATCACATATTGATGGTTCAGCACCAAATTTTAGCAGTAGCATAACAATATCACGTTGTCCATTATTTGCTGCTATATTTAATGCTGTTGCACCCTAAAGTATAAAATTTGTAAAAATGAAAAAAAAAAATTGTAGAATTTATCAACAATTTATCATAATCAAAAAAAAAAAAACTCCCCAAACAAAACTTTTATCAATTAATAAATATGTATGAGAAATTTTTGTCATATATTTTTTCTTAACCCAAAAAAATTTAATAATTAATTTTAAACCTGATAATCGATAACATTTGGTGCTACACCAATAGTTTCTAACATATACTGACAAATTTTATAATTAGATGACCAAACAGCAATCATTAATGGTGTACGACCATCTTCATCACGTGCTTCAAATTCTGCACCATATTTTCGAACGATAGCAGCTAATTGAAGATCATCTAACTGAAAAGATAAATAAACTACAAAAAAAAAAAA
>UPTC01002133.1:0-10337 GCA_900537255.1 Acanthocheilonema viteae | reverse complement strand
GGTATTTGTTGTAGAATTTTCATGAAATGAAGCAAAGATCGATGTCGGATGATCATTATTGAAACCATAGCTGAATGAAGTATCGAAATGGTGTAGGAATGACTGTAGTGAATGACAGATAGCCTGAAGTAAATTGAAGGTTTCAAATTAAACAGATTCATGCAAAAGAATAATTCATGATACAAAGGAATAATAATTCATGACAGATAGTCATTGATAATTTAATTAACGGGACAAGGATCGGATTAAACGTGTTGATCTACGTATTATTACTTAACTGTCGATATGCCACATTACGCATTTTTTGTTAGGTTGTGAACACTGAACTGATAATTTTTAAAGAGGGCGAGCAGGGCATTATTTATTTGCTGAACGTCGTGAATAAACGCAAACGTTAGTAGTAATGTCTGGACCATCTGGATCCGGTGAAGATGCGGCGGATCATAACGTTGAAGTGTGGAAAATCAAACGGTTGATAAAAAGTTTGGAAATGGCTCGCGGGTTAGTGATCGATTCAATTTCTGATGCGTAGAGCAAATTTATTTAAAAATAAAAACTGTACGAAATAAAATAATGGACATATTCAGGAATGGTACATCGATGATTTCATTGATAATACCGCCACGAGATCAAATTGCGCGTATCTCAAAAATGTTAGCCGACGAATATGGTACTGCGTCAAATATCAAATCTCGAGTAAACCGGTTATCCGTATTAGGTGCTATAACATCGGTACAAGGAAGGCTAAAACTTTATAACAAAGGTTAGTGCATCTACTAGAATATAGATAAGATAATCCGATATGCATTATGTTGACCTATGCTATCGGACAGTCAAAATTTCAACAATAACACTTACAAAACACGAGTATCAATGATTGTTTTTTTTTTAGTACCAACAAATGGTTTGGTGATTTATTGTGGTACCATTGTAACGGATGAAGGGAAGGAGAAGAAAGTGAACATTGATTTCGAACCATTCAAACCAATAAATACTTCACTTTATCTTTGTGATAACAAATTCCATACAGAAGCATTGCAGGGTATTTGTGAATTTTATTTGATTAATTTATTTGAACGCAGAACGTGACGAACAAAATTAAATTCGCTGCTACCACGTACGTTTAGTGATATGCAAGCAAATATCGTGAAATTATGCCATGCTATCATTTATGTCTTTTAGCCCTGTTGGCTGATGACAATAAATTTGGATTCATTATAATGGATGGTAATGGGTCATTGTTTGGAACATTGCAAGGTAATACGCGTGAAGTGCTACACAAATTTACCGTTGATTTACCAAAAAAGCATGGTAATTTTTGTTTCCATTTCTGCTTTTTTTGTGGGAATTAATTATAGTTTTTTTTTATCAGAGTTAGCATGATGTATGATAAATTTGATCACTGCATCTTCGCAGGTCGTGGTGGACAATCTGCGCTGCGTTTCGCACGACTTCGTATGGAGAAACGTCACAATTATGTAAGGAAGGTTGCGGAAACAGCTGTTGAAATATTTATTCGAAACGATAAAGTAAATGTAGCAGGGCTAATTTTGGCTGGTAGCGCAGATTTCAAAACGGAGCTTGGCCAATCCGATATGTTTGATCAGGTGAGGAATACGGTCGATTTCTGGCGATTTATTCTTGCTGACGATTAATCCTAATTTTTTGATTATTTGCAGCGACTTCAAGCTAAAATTATCAAAACGGTAGATATTTCATACGGTGGTGAGAATGGATTTAATCAGGCAATTGAATTAGCCGAAGATGCGCTAGCGAATGTGAAATTCATCCAAGAAAAGAAATTAATTAACGGATATTTTGATGAGATTTCGCAGGTATTTCAAGTTCGCAAATTGTTGCTTTTTAAATTATCACTTTTATCAATTGCTAACGTTACGCGTAAATTCCTTGGTAATGTTGCATTGTACGATTTATTTGCAAGGTAAATTTCAGAATTGAACTTTTATTTTCTCTCTCTCTTTCTCTCGCGATGAAAAGCTTTTGCTAAAGCAAATAACAGAGCTAATATAGCAGTTTTCTCTACATATTTTTGGAAGTTAGTAATTGGGCTGTGCATCATAGTTGCACATCTTAAAGTCAAACTTCCGAAATTAAAGTGCATGTCGTCTGCGGGTTTTACATTAGTTACAGTTAAAGCCTGTTCGTTATTGCACTACAACTAATCCGTTTTACTCCATGTGAAATCAGCAAATATGTTTATATGTTAAAGGATTCCGGAAAGTATGTTTATGGTGTGACGGATACGCTGCAAGCATTGGAAATGGGTGCTGTGGAAACATTGATCTGTTGGGAGAATTTAGATATTGTACGTTATCAGCTTAAAAATCCGGTTACTGGAGGTATTCGTTTTTAATCGTTCTGGTGGAAAAGTTATCACTCGATTGATTTTATTCTGCTGATTTTTTCCCTTTTTTTAGAGGAAAAGTTGTTATATTTGGACCCGGATCAGGAAAAGAATAAGACACATTTCACTGAATCGTCCGTATGTTTTTTCAGTTTTCGGTTTTTAAAAAATTAATAATTGTCAGTTAATTTACATAATTTTTCGATAGAGAAAGTAGCAGTAAAAGATAAAAAAATATCAAACATTACAAAGTATCAAATCTGGAAAGACGAGACTGGAAGAGAATTTCTGTCTAAAATTCATAATTTCTTTACCCATCATAATGGTGACAGATAAAATTGATATGATATTTAGACTGGCGTTGAATTAGAACTTATGGATTCCATGCCGTTATTAGAATGGTTAGCGAACAATTACAAATCGTATGGTGCAGCTTTGGAAATTGTTACGGACCGATCGCAGGAAGGGGCGCAATTTGTGCGGGGCTTTGGCGGTATTGGAGGTATATTTGGTTATATTATATTAATTGGTCCTTTGGATTTCTGTTCTGGAAATGTGGTGCTGTTTTTAGCTGCCTGTTGCTTACAGGTCTTTTGCGTTATCGTGTGGACTTCCAACTGAATGATCTCAATGACGATATCGAGGATATCAATCTCGATGACTATTGACTATGTTCGGTGGCTAGTCGCGATTGCTTGCTAATTTTCGGGGATTTTTCACGTATGTTTGTGTATCTCCAAAAGAGTGATTATTTAGTTTACTTTTGTATACAATCGGTAGAATTAGTGAATTTATTAGATTAGTGGGAAATATTATAGCCATTCGGTAAAGCTTTGAATTTACTGAACGTCATATGTTCTTTTAGATTGGGTTAGTATTATTTTATGCTCGGTCTCCATCTTTTGTTTGCCGTATTTGGCAATAGAAATCATTTATTTTTATCGCTCTGGAAAAATCTATCAGTTTCTTCATTCATCCGAATCCGAAATTACTCGACAGCCGTCTGATCGTGACAGCCACCGATTCGTCATGCCGTCTGGCAAGGTGCACACTTGTTTCTAGTAGATCTACTGAGAGGGAATTTTAGTCGTTTACCGAATTTCTTCTTTGTCGCCTTAAGATGTTACTCGAATACCGTACAGATTGACATTTTCGATGTTTGATTTTTTGAAAAGAATTTCTTGGTTACATACTCGAATCATAATTCTAACTGCTACCTTTTTGTTGACTTCTTTTTGATGATTTTTTTCTAAAGCATTCTAATTTCGGGTTGCTGCAGTTAGAGGAGAGGTACTCAAACAAAGGAGTACTTCAACAGCTCATTCTTTGTTTGCAAATAGAGAATTATACGATCCGTGAAAATTGGTTTTGTCAAAAAATTGGACTTAACAGGTATGAATTTTTTCTTTTGAAATTGTATAGCAAATAGATTCATAAATCTGGTTAGCTCACTCTGAAGATTATGATTAACAATACAAATTGTTTGACTTTCAAAAAATAAAATTTGTTGGTTTTTCATAACATATTTATTACTTTGTGTGCGGATTATCCGTCATTAGCCTAGTTTCACGAGAATATTTCATGACATGACTGATCTCTTTTACATGCAACTTGAGAAAAATGTATAAGACTTTAGTTCTGATGCTGATTTCTAGTCTTATGATCTGTTATTTGTTTGTGTATTTTCTTTTTCTACAGTTTCATTTTCCAGAATATATCGCAACGAATGGGAGAATTGATGAACTTGCGCTGAGAATGTGTTGTATGCTCAGTGAAGAATTATTTGACGAATTTTCTATTTTATTTCTTTTTGCTTCACAATAGCAATAGTAGGAGCAGCTGCGGCGTCTATTTACAAAATATTTACATCGCTTTCTTATTTGCAAAATTTTCTGCTTGTATGTTTCTCCAAGAAACAATGTTTTCCCAGGAAGTGATTTCAAAGTTTTTTAATCCATGAAAAAAAAGCGATTGTGGCAGCGGATTGACTTAGAAACAATGAAAAAATAAAAAGATTGAAATTATATTTTACCTCGAAGACGCTTCTTTCGGAAAATTGTTTGACTGTCATCATTCCGCTTCATCTTTTATCTCTTTTATGTTTTCCATGAAATCATTAGATTTGTTCTACTAAGTCACTATTACTGGGATTTTTTTAGGTATTCTTTATTTATTTCTGGTCTAATTCAGCTGATTTCACTAATATTCTTGTCAAATTGATTGCTAGCTTCTTTATTTTTCTTGCGTTAATAAAGTACTCTTACAGTTTGGTATCCAAAAAAATACACAAAAGCAAAGAACGCTGAATACAAGTGTTTTGCAGATATCCTTAAAGGAAATTGACAGTTTTAATTTATGATAAAAAGGGATGATAAAGAAGGGATTATTCGAAGGGAATTATGTCGAGAAATCGAAATTGATTTGAATCTGCCATTGCTGATAATTCTTTGTTAGTTCAATATTTAATTTTGTTACGTTTGTTTCAGCGAAAGGGTTTTTAATTGTGTGGTAAAGAAGTTAGGAAATAGGGAATGGAAATTGGGGAAGTGCTTTCTCTTATTCATCGAATATTTCAGTTTTTTTTCAGAAGGCAGTGATTCCGAATCGATTTTAAGGACGATTTTAAGGACGGTTGAAAGAGAGTCATTTCATTTACATCAAATCATACAAATGCTTGATGGTTGTTAAGAAATACATTTGTAGAAGTATTTTGTTGTTGCCGAATTGATCTTTCTCCTCTTTAATTTGATTTTGCTTAATTGTCAAATAGATTTCTTATTTCAAAAATAATGTTTTGATCGTAGCATTCATATGTATCTTATTATTATATGTAATGAGAGCTTAAAGGTTGCTATATTGAAAATTCGAAAGAAGCAGATAACTTTCGTATTAAAAATGGTTTCGAACAACGAAATCACTATGAGTAGCGTGGTACTCATCACCGCTTCCGTTATAGTTCTTTCTTCAGTAGTGTTATATCACTTTTTATATCGACGACGAGGTATTCGCTGTACATTCTGTCCGTTTTCTGGTTTTACTAGAAAAGTGAGAATTGATGTATTTTTAGTACTTTTCCACAGCAAATTTCATTTGATACTTCAGTTTTAAGAAACCAAAATTCGTATTATTTAAATGCTATAAGAATCATGGATTTGCATTTACAATTTTTTCAAAACTATTCGTCATTTCAGAAATTAACTCTTGTGGATCCTGAAGCAACATATCCTCTTCCTTTACTGCAAAAAGAAATTATTAACCACGATACACGAAGATTTCGTTTCAAGTTACCGACTAATGAGCACATTCTCGGTTTGCCTATTGGCCAGCATATTCATCTTTCAGCTAAGGTAATTATTATGGAAGTATAAAATAAGTTTGATGCGGGCGGGGATTATTGATTATGCGGTACAACGCGTCTTGTAGATATAGTTATTGTGCAGTCTCCTCGAAAGAGCGTTTGTGATTTCAGACTTTCAGATCGTATGGCATTTCAAAGAACTCCATCTCTATGTTAATTTATGTACGTAGCAATCCTCAAAATAAGCTAATTTTAGATAGATGGAAAGCTTGTTGTTCGTCCATATACGCCAATTTCATCCGACGATGATGAAGGATATGTTGATTTGATGATTAAGGTTTACTTTAAGAATGTCCATCCGAACTTTCCAGATGGTGGAAAGATGACGCAGTATCTTGATAAAATGAAGACGGGTATGAATTTAATATGAAATAGATGGATTGAAATTTCAAGTATTAATGGATGCCAGTTTTTTGTCTTTGCGAAATGAACTTTTATGATAAGTTATGATCAGTTTTCCTTGTTTCTCAAATTCCATTTGGGGATTGTTGAAACACAACATTTTCCCTTACTGGGGGAGGAAGAGATTGATTATGGAAGTTATTTGCGAATATTGCAACTGATATTATGAGATCTGTAAGAATTCAATTATTCTAAGTGACAACTATGATATTATTTTTTGCGTAATATCAGGTGAAACAATTAATTTTCGCGGTCCTTCGGGATTAATCATTTATGAAGGAAATGGTGTTTTTGCTGTGAAGACGACGAAAAAAGCAGAACCGAAACGTCGCATGTATAAAAATATCGGTATGATTGCGGGTGGTAGCGGTATTACACCGATGTTGCAAGTAAGATATTGATAGCATAATTGTTTGCTGGACCAATAATGGTCCTTTAATCAGCTAATAATATAAGAACGTGAATAGTGAGAAATATATTTGCAGATTATCTCAGCAATTATGAAAGATCCAGAAGATCCTACTAAAGTATCACTGATTTTTGCGAACAAGGATGAATCCGATATATTGCTAAGTTATGTTTTGCAATAAAATATGCTATGACATAAATTTTTGAAATTTGGAATCCATGTGCTACTGTGAGATATATAAAATATGTCTTACTTAACCTTGACATCTCAAGACCAATTTTCGGCATATTAACTGTTTTAATCATCTCAATTCATGTAAAGTAGATTTTTTTCTATGATTCAATGTTAACTTTCCTACTTTCTTGGTCTGGCAAAGATTGTATGATCTTTTTTGTAATAATATTTTTTCGGATGATAAGGATCGTTTTTGAATTATATTTCTTTGAAGTGACGGTACAATTGAATTCTTGAAATATGTGCATTTGATGCAAGCAGAAATAATTAATTTGATTTTTAGGGATGAGTTAGACAGATTAGCTGCAAAGCATTCCGAAAAATTCCGTGTGTGGTACACGGTCGGTCAGGCAAAACCTGGATGGATGTACTCAATAGGTTCAATTGAATTACTTCATTTATAGAAAATAAGTGGAAGAGGACGTCATTGATGCAAACTGCATGATGTTAAATTAATTCACTTTTTATAAATTCTTCACCGTTTGGTACTTATAGGATTTGTGAATGCAGAAATGATCCAGAAGCATTTACCCGGACCTGGAAGCGATTCTGGCACAGTCATCTTAATGTGTGGTCCGCCGCCGATGATTAAGTTTGCTTGTACGCCAAGCCTCGATAAATTAAGTTATCCGGAAAATGATCGTTTAATTTTTTAAGAAATTTTTGCCTACTGCACAATTTTAAAGTTTTCTCATTTTTAATTTTCTATCTCTGTTTCCGTGTTCAGTAGTGATGATTGTCATAGATTTCACTCAGCGACATACATAAGCTTTTATACTTTACTGTTACTTTTATCCACATTTGTGTGTGATCTCATAGAAAGTAACAGATTTAAATGTTTTTGCATAAATTAAATTTTTCTATTTATTAAAATAGCTTTTTAAATTACTTTTATTATCAATTACATCACAAAACGGGAAATTTCCATTCTTGATTATTTTTCTAATAAAAAACAATTCTGATTACTGAGCGTATGTTTTATATTGCATTGGGAGGAATACGCAATTAAATACATCATTCAGTGAAGATTCTATTTAACCAATCTTCCAGTTGACCTAACACTCTTTAAATGATGAATTTGTTTAGAAAATTTATTGCATTTATAACTGGATGAGAAAGGAAGATTTTGTATATTTATTGAAATTTCACGACGGAATATCTGCAGGAAAATTTCACTTGTTTTTTCGGATATAAAAAATATCTCTCAAATTTGTTTCTTCATGCATGAATTTTTAACCAGTGCGATTCTATTCTTCCTTAGAATAATTGCTGGTTGAATCAGTACTATTTTCCAATTCATCGAAATCTGTCTGGTCTGAGCTTTCATCCTCATTTTCTTCGCTTTCATCCTCATTTTCTTCGTTTTCATCCTGAACATTTTAGAGCCTAAGATGATATTAAATTTCAAAATTCATTCGTTCTACTTGTATTTGAGCTACTACTACAGAATTGACATGATTTGTTCGTAATCTTTGTAATAACGAAATTCATGATAACAAATTAGTGATAGCAATTAATATAGCACATTGTTCCCATTCAAAAAACTTGCAGAAATATTACAAATTTATTAAATTTCATCAATATTATCCAAAAGATTTAAAAAAAAAAATGACCTGAACATTGCCTTCCTTTATATTATCTAAAAGTTCCTGTACTTCAGCAATTAGTGCTTCATCCATCTCGTCAGTTGGTGTTATTTCAACTACAGGCAACAAATACTTTTTCGCTTTCGATGCATTACCTGTACTTTTTTTTACATCATTAATATCAAGTTTAAAATAAGTTAGTCATCCAATTTCTCAAGAATGTCAGACTAATCTATTTCCGATATATTTCTTGACTTCAATTTATATGTATCTCACATTTGACCAGCCATATAAAATGAAATTTATTCAAAATTAAATTATCAAATGAAAATTTCCATTTTACCATATCAAATTAATGGAATAATTTGGAAATTGAAAGAATAAACGAGAAAAGAATTTAAAAATACAATGAGTAAATAACCTTTGGCAATGTAACATTTGCCAAGGAACATAAGATTGTCAATATGTCCCGAATTCATTACCTCCGCCTAAATTATTTCATTATTTTGATCCATAAATTTATCACATTATAAATCTCTTTCCAATACACACACATTGATTTCAGTCCTTTCATAATTTCATTCAAATTTAATTCATTTTAAGCTCTTGTCATTCGTAAAAAAAAATTTTTTTCATCTTTCATGTATTATAAAGTTTTCAAGCAAACTTTATAGAAATTGTCAAGTGCCTCATCAATAGTACATGTTGGCAATGAATGAAATGCATTCATTACACTTTTTTTTTCTTCCGCCGTTAATGTTGCCATCTGAAACAGAAATTACTAACTTTTTCGGTAATTTTCCGAATAGAGTTTCCGGAAGTAGAAAGTTTTAAGGATTGTAACTGAATTACTATCCATGTAACGGATGCGCATTATAAACTAATTCCCATTATATGGATTTGGATAATATTTGCTTGTTGATTAAAATATTGGAAAATTTCAACGTAAGACATTCCGAAATTCCCAATTGAACAGCAATAAATGATTCATAAATTTTTTCCAAAATGTTTGAAAGATTTCAAATTAATAAAACATATAATAAATTCATGCAATATACATAAGTGAACTTTTCAATAACAAACGAAATGAATGCTTTACACGGTAACAAAATCGTCCATTCATATGGTAAACTGATGAATCCGGTTCACCAGCTAATGCTTCATCCAGATACGTCTAAAAATTTGTTAAATTATCATCTTAAGAGTTGCCAATAAATAATTGAATTAATTATAAATTGGCGAAAAGAGAAAGAAATAAAATTCAAAGTTTCAGTATTAGCATATTATAACAGCTTATTCAGTACTATCATTGAAGTCTCAGAATTTTAATTTAATAATTAATCTACAAGCGTTTTTTTTCCCTTCTCCCACTTTTTAGCTTACCTATTACTAATTTCAATTTCTTTTTTTTTCCTGAATTACCTTAAATTCTTTCACATAAATCACTCGTTCACAATCGTTTAAATTCCTAAGTTCCGCAAGCGTGCCGGTTATGATTGCGCACCATTTCAATATTTCAGCATTGTTCGAGTTTAGTTCATAAGCTGATTTACACGACATGTATGCTTAATAATAATATGTTATTTCCATTTTTTTTAATGCAAATATGAGAAGATACACTGTATTAGATGGTCACATATTTCGCGTAATTTCACGTAACAGTTAATGCTAATGAGGAAGTTCGTGAGAGAAATCATAAAAATATGAATTATTACTGACCTTCTTTAAGCAATTGATAACGTTCATTCTCTTTCGAGAAGCGAAAGTTTGAAAGGATATAGCAGGCATGCGCAAGGCGATAACGCAATTCAGCATTTGACGCGTTATCCTTCGATAACTCATGAAATCAATCAATTTTTCATTCATTCATTCATTCGTTCATTTTTGAATTTTATTTAATTTCATGCTAACTAATCATTCACCTCATTTAGCTAAATTTTAAAATGTACCAATTCATAATGTAAACTTCGAGTTTTAAATATT
>UPTC01002132.1:0-10339 GCA_900537255.1 Acanthocheilonema viteae | reverse complement strand
ATGGAATATTTCTGTACGAAATTGTTAACTTCAATTATAATCATTTATTTCCGGAAAATAAAATCCAATTCGAATCAATATTGTGCTTCTTTTTTTGAATTTTAATTATTTATGGATTAATTTTGTAAAAGTTTTCGTCATTAAAATAATCATTCATTTTTATCTTTTATTTTTTTTTGCTCTTTTTTAAATTGATGAAGATATGTGTTTAAATATTTTTTCGTTAGCTTTCTTTTGTTTTAATCTAATTTCTAACCAAATCAGCAAGATAAATTAAAACATATAAAAATTTGGTTAATTAATTTTTAAAAAAAATTTAAGAAAAAGTCAATTAACTAAATATTTAGTACATTTCATTCAAATTTCTTTGATTTCATCATTCACTTAAATAACTTCTCTTTCTTTTTTTTAAACATATTAACTTAATGAGAATTATTTTTATAATTTTTGCTATTAAGAAAATCTATCACTCATTATACTTTAAAAAAATTATACTTTCGTTTTTCAAATTTAAATAACTATGTAAAAATGCTATTTCATCTTTAGAAAAAAACAAAAAAAATTAGGAATTTTTTAGGCAAATGAATTTAAAACAGATGACAAAAAATGAGAAATTTTTTTCCACTAAGGGTATTAGTTGCGTAGTTATAACAGCCAAGAAGAAAATGAAGAGAGGCTTTAGCTGAATTAGGATAGTGGAACACTTTTTATTGGCCTAACTGATTTAACTTACTATCCTCCATTCTCCATCGATGACTAATACATTCTTCTATCAGTTCCAGTTTACGCTAATAAACTTATGACAAATTACACTAATCAAAATTACACATTCTACAAGTGGCTAAATTATTTTCCAAAAAAGAAATAATATGCAAATCTTAAATGACCATATGCAATCTATTCCAATGGTTATTAATAGGTCATTTATTGCAAATGATGTTTTAAAATAAATTAATTGGTACTCCAATAAAATATTCATACTATTATATACTCTTTGAACTAAGCGGCACTAATAAATTTTCGGAATAGATAACTTTGAAAATTTCAGAAAGAATATTGTTTATATTGAAGATCTCACATCTTTGATAAAAATGGCCGATAAAAAAAATCACTTATAGAAATAGATAAGTAAGGCTCATTTGAATGGAAAAAGGTTTAAATGTAAATGATTACGTAGCATTCGTTTATTACCTGAAAATGGAAAATTCCAACGAAATATAAATTTTTGATTAGCATTAACAAACAGAAATTCGTTTCTAAATCAACTTATGAATAACGGAATTTAGTAATTAAAAATATGACAATATACCTTCTCGCGGATATATTTATTAGCAAACATAGAAAAAATCTTTCGCCCTCTCTCCCTTTCCCACTCGTTTTTGTTTAAAGGGAAAATTTCAAACTTTTTGCAACACATTTGCGAATAATTCATTTTTCACATTCAAAATGATTTCACTATTTCAATTTCAACAGAACACACTACAACTTGAAGCAAACATATATATTATTGGGGGAATTTTTTGAATATAAGAAATGAATTAATTTTCTTATGGAGCAAAATCTATCTGAACGTTTATCGAATAAAGAATTTTTTATTTACATCAAAGCAATTTGTCAAATTAAAAAAGTTGATTCAAAAAAATGAAAAATTTTTAAAATACAATTTCTTTCAAAGTATATTTTCATTCAAACATATTTGAAATAGTGCTTGAACGATATGATTGAAATATTTTATTGAAAAAATGATCAATCGGATTTGTTTCACTTCGAAAATAAATATCAAAATGGAATAAGTGAGATCAAAGAGTAATTTTTTGCTTTGCTATGCCGCATCGCGCAGTTTATCATTGTAGTATTACATTTGAAATAATTCAAACTTCTGCTCAATTTTTTTCTGTTTCGTTACATTGACACAGACAGTTTGATATTAATAAATTAAAAATTTCTTCAAAAAATCTTATTTAGCAAAAAAACGAATCAATAAATTCTAAAATTTTTGCTGAAAAAATTATGCTCAAATGACACTTTTCTTACAGATTAAATGGAAAATAATGATTTGAACATTAGCATTTTATATCTAAAATAAGAGAAAAAATAGTATGAGTGTATTTCCTTCGCTTAAAATTAAAACCGGGATAAAAGAGGTTTCAAATTTCAGTTGTGTGAAAAATAGAGAGGCGATAAAAGGCTCATTTTACTCCCTGCAGCTTTTATAGTTTGCAAGTAGAGTGAATCATCGCCTTCTTGAAACAATGATTTGGTGCAGATCAGAAATGCATTCCCAATCACTACTGCAAAGTTTTATTTCCAAGAAAAAATTTTTTCTTACCTTTTTAAGTTTTATTTTGTTTTTTAAATCTATGAAAAATAAGGAAAGAAACAGACGTGAAGTAAATGTTCATTTTTCCATGCACTAAAATGATAGCATTCAATTTTGAACATGTATATCCTCCAACCCTAAAACATGCATGCATACATAGAACTTTTCATTTTTTTTTTTAAATATTTTCCAATTGCAAAAAAAGTGCAAGTGTGAAATTTAAAAAACGGATCGGATGTGCAGATGGATGGTCATTTTCATGAAATATGCAAATAAAAGCCTCAGTGCCTCAGTGCTAACAAAGTGATAGCTTGTTGGAAAAGATTGGTTGGTTGTTCGACATTGTTGATTTATTTAATGTTGCTTGTTGTTATTCACCGACCAACAACACCCCCAAGTAGCCATCAGGTAATAAATAAAATTAAATATTCTTGCTTCCAATATTTCCTATGAATTTGAAAAGATCGATGGATGCATCAAATTTATTTGAAAACAAAAAATAAGAACAAATACATCGTAAAATAATTAACTTTGCTATAGATAGCTCTGTATATTTTACTTATAGTAAAGAATTACTAATCAGTTCAGCAAATACAGTAGAAATTTAGTTTTTACATTTTTGCTAGACCTAATATTCATAATTTAATTTGGTTTAATTATTTCGGAGGAATCAAGGAAAAAGAAAAATTAGGTTTCCAGATTTAAATAAATTGTGTGTAACTTTGAGTAGTAATACATTAGAAATCATTTGAAATTAAACAAAAATCAAAAAAGTTTTCAGAATGACGAAAAGTGAATGAAATGAAATTTTTTTTCAATAAATACATCTATAGAAAATCAATTTTTTACATATTTCTATTAAAAAAACAATATTTCTCAACTATAATTATTATAGAATGAAAGAATGTTTTATTTACTATTTTTTACAGTAGGGAAATTCAAAATTTGTGATTTGATAGCAAGAAATATTTCACAAATTGATTTGTCATATGACTTTCATTTTTATCTTTCGCAATTATCGCATAGATTTAATTTGTTTTCATTCCTTTAAATAGCAAAAGTTTTAAATTTCTACGATTGATCATCAATCTATCCAAGGGTTTCATATTACATAATTTAAAATTATTTACAAAAACTAGCAAAAAGACAAGCATTTAAATATGATTTAGCATTTTGAAAAAATTTTTTGCTTTAAAGAAAAGTACGAATAATTGCATGAAATGAGCAATTAGTCGTCGGGCAGAAACGTGCAAAATTAAGAAAAATATAAAGGGAGGGGGAGAGAGAGGAGAAGAGAGAGAAAGAATACAAGTGTTGTTTGCTAAAGAGGGAAGAAAAAAGTGACAATTTAGTGACAGCTAATGAAATTAATTAATTTATCAATGTTTGTGTTTTTGTCAAGCGAAATTATTATTTCCCTATCCGCTCCATTCATTTATGATGTCATTATTTAAAGTAAAGTTAATGGTAAAATTTTTGCTGAATGAGTTTGCAATGGATGATTTTGCTTAATTAAACCTATAAACTATTCATCTATTAGCATTAATTTTTTAGACCGATTGTTTCAACATAAGTAAAACATATTCTGAAATGTTTCGAAATCAAACGAAACACTTTTTCAGGTATATCATAGCTACTACCTTTCCTCTTACTAACTCAATCTGTGTTTAACTTTTAATTCCATCCATTTTTGTAAATCATTCTGATTACAAATTGAAGCATTCAAAATGTCAGAAATAAAGTTTTCTTTTAAATTTGCAAATTGTTATAAAACTCATCCCACTAAAGCAGCTTTGTTTTTTCTCTTTTTATTTTCGTTTGTCTTATCTGCTATTAACAAATTTCTCCTGTCTTTGAAATAAATGACTAATTCTCACGTTTTTACTTTAAAGATTCAATCAATTTCTAAAATCGCCGGTGGAAAAAAAATCAACAGGGTGCTACATGAATGCATCTTACGATGTTCAAATCAAAACATTTGAATCTTCACTTCGAGAACTATAAATCTGAAGTAATTTGCCTATCAGTAAGCATTGGTCTGTCTAAAAGAATCACATTGTATCAAAATGTATGTACACCTTTTTTGCATTAACAGGAATTTTCAGTTACTAACAATTTTATAAGTCTATAAAAATATGAAGAATAATCGTGAAGTATTATTTGAGTTTGGCGAGTAAAATTTTATGCTGAAATAGGGAAGTCGCTGTTGTTGATAGGATGGAATTGGACAGTTAGCTGAGTTGACATACTGTGGACATTTTGATAACATTTCTATTAAAAGATAGCGCTTTCATTAAACGTATGTCAAAGAACAGATCGGTTTAAGAAAGATTGAGATGTCCTTTCTTTTAACTATTCCCGTGGGATCGCGGTTCAATCCTTTATCATATAAGTGAAATGGATAGCAGAAATCTCTTTTTGAATTTGTTGCATTGAAGAACAGGATATGTCATATTTCTATTAGGGAAATGGATTTGATTTCAACGCTATTGCAAATTTACATACTTTCATAAGTGAGAAGTTAAATTTGAGGTTTGAAAAGAAAACCAATTTATGGTAAAAACGTTAAAAAATATTAAGCAATACTTCAAATTTAAATCTTCAGTTAAATATTTTTCAAAATATTTCATACTTCGAAAAAAGATTTCTTGTTATTTTAAAATCCTTCAGAAAAAAATTCGAATAAAGAAGCAAAGAGAAAAAACTCTCCTTTTTACTTCTTTTAACTTAGCACTAATCATTTTGTTTTTCCTTTTGTTTTCTTCTGTCAGGCGCAACTGGCTTAAAATACATTTCTCTGATGAAGCTAATCATCCGAGAAAAATAGCTTCATTATTGTCGCATATCGTCGAATCTTTCACTTTATTACTATGATTAATGTCAAATGCTGATGGCTATGTTATTCGATGTGATAAGTAAAAAAGCTTTCTCTACACTATGAGGTTAAAAAGTTCGCCAATTAATTTTTGAAAGATATAAAATGTTGATAAATTTAAGAATGACATGAATTTTCTTATTCATTAATTTTAACGCTATCGTTAGAGCACTGATTTGATGAGAAACAAAAGAGATTTACAATCGCTAAAGTAATATAATATTCGCAGAAACAATTCCTCTTCTGCAACGTTTATCAATATTTTCAAGAATTATCATTTATATATGATATGAGAAGGAGAATAACTAATAAATTTAAAATTTGCATAATTAATTGTAATTTACACTGAAGGAAAGGATTTAAAAGGAAAAAATAAGATTGATTATTCTTCTGAAAGGTTTCTGACAATGTTATTTCATATTATGACGGCAACATCAAAAAAAAGAAATGAAAGTAGCGAATTCACATCCAACTTACTTCTAATGTAAATTTTAGACTTTCGGAATAAATCGAAAATTTGTTTTTATAATAATAAATTTTAGTATCTTCAAAATGTTTAGCTTAAAAAAAGCTTAGCAAAAATGAGCAAAAAAAGCAATTTATTTTACTTCCGAAATAAGCACTAACCCTCTTTATAGTTTCACTGGCATGTGACAATTTCATATGATTCATAGGAAGAGAGAGAGAGAGAGAGAGAGAGAGGTAAAAGTCTATATCTTCATTTGTTTATTGTCATCATTTTATTACATTCACTTTTAATCAACTTTTTAACCCAAAATTGAGAAGAGTTGAAACGAAGGGAATAGCAGCCAAGAATTTAAAGATCAAAGATTAATTCAAATTTGATAATAAATTGGCCTCATGTGGGTATCATTTAGACTGACTCATATATGTAACTTAGGGAGTGATAGAAGTCAAATTTAAATTTGGCCAAATTGAGAAATATTTGAATAAAAAATAAAACTGATCCAATTAGCTTTCACGGGGGAGTTTTAGGAATAATTGAATGGACAATCAAGTTGTTTATTTTATTTTGATTTTTTTAAACTATTTTTTAAAACTCTTTTTTATTTCTTTTAATTTGATAAAAATTTAAGATATCGACGTAAAATTCATAGATTTCTTGATATGCTTATTGGCTTCATGTAAGACAGATAGCTGAGCAATACAATTTTTTTTCAGTAACTAATCTAAACTGAATTTGACATTTCATGCGATCGGCTACTGTTCAGAAAAAATTTTTTAAATAACACTGAGTAATTGAGTAATCGATGTCATTTAACAGTATTGCATGTTATTCATAATCATACAGTGCAATCTTAACATAAAAATGAATTATCACATGAGTAAGAAAAGTAAATTATAATTTAAATATATAAATTCATAGCTTCATAAGCATGAAATTCTAATTAGCTAATATATCACTAATAAAAATTTTAAAAATGCTTTTAAAAAAATTTGTTTACAAGTACAAATAATGGCTGCAAGAAAGGAAAAGTGACTACAGGCTATCAGCATGCAGTTAGTAAATTTTTAATGATAAAATTTTATATTTGGATTCTTCAACAGCATGACACATAGTATAATAATTTACCATAGCATTTAATAGAATAAAATCTATCAGATCAATTGGAAAGTTGTTGCTACTTTTTATGTATATTTAAAATTTACTTTTTATATGATGACAAAACAGCTGTAAGTAGTCGTAAATATCAAAAAAAGAATGGCATAATTTAAAATACAGTGGAGAGATTTCAAAATGTCGAATAAATGGTATTCAATAAGTTAGAATGTCATTGTTCTTGGCCAGTTGATAAGATATAATTATTAATTGAAATAGGTTAATCAAAATCAGTCTAGCTAAAATTAACTCGACTGATCACGATAACACAAGAATATAGTAAAATGGACGAAACTTCAAAAATATTTTCATAATCAAGGTAATATTCAAAAAGATATTCGAACGGATCGTTGAAACTGAAAATATGAAAATTATATAAAAAGAATTATTCTTTCAAAAAATTTTCAAGTTTTAATTAAATAACATTGGTGTAAATAATTCATATATTGCCCTATCGATTTAAAAATACTTTGTCGAAAAAATTGTTTGCAGAAAGAGATTTATTTTTATAAGTTGTGCAAACATTTTTATGAGAAAATTTTTAAGAATTGGTATCATTCCAACCCACTGGCAGTTATTCTTCCCGCGGTGAATGCTTTGACGTTTAAATCCCGAAAACACGCATAAAATTGCTCATTATATTTCATTTAACAATACGGAAATGGACACGGAGAATTGAATAAATTAACAGATATTTATGAATGTAACGGTAACATTTGAAGATGTTAGGCGGAGACGTTTGATAATTTTAGCCTAATTATAAATATGCATAATTACTTCAATTTTCTCAAAATTGAAATTAAAATTTTTTATTGCAAAAAAAAGTAAAAGTATTTTAAATACTTTTTTAAAGGATTATTTGCAAAATAGTACTTTATTTAAAACTAAAAAAGGATGATTCCTTCAATTGTTATTTGTTGCGTGAAAATATTTTTGGGCGGAAGTAAAATTTTTCCATGAAGAATTTTACATAATAGTTAGGCTTTCTTCTATTTTTATTAGGCCCGTATTTATTGTCATCACTGAATGATTATACATCGTACTAAACAAATCCTCCATTATTTTTCCTCCTTCTTTTCGCTTTCAATCACAACTAATTTTCAAAAAAGTCAATAATTAAAATTATCTTACGATTTAAAAAGTATTTATAGTAAATTGAAAAATTCATAACTTCAAACAATTAAAATTTTGTCCAGTGGAATAAACTGATTGCCCATATTTTGAAGATGAAAAAATAATAATAGTAACAGAAATAGTATTAACAAAATAAAAGTAAAAAGTTCTCAAAAAAAAGAAAAGAAAATTAAATCGACATTATTATGATGATAAATTATTGCTGTGAAAGAATTCAACATAAAATGTTTGTGATGGCGACAGGAACACTTACAATGTCCCATTGTGTTATTTCGCCGATCGGTAAATAATGAATTCTGAAGGACACAAAAGCAGACATAATTTGAGATACTTCAAAATAATGTCACATACAAAAAATATGTATGGTCTTTTGATAAAATGGAAAGAAAAAATGATGCAATAATTTATTTCATAATTTCCATTAAATTTAGAAAACGAATGAATGATTTCATTTATCGAAAGATCAATGAATGTAAAATATTATTATCCAAATATGCGCTTATCAAATTTCATCGATTTTAATCATTCTGACTGGTATCACTAAAAGAAATATTATATGTATATATGTTTTTTTAAACAATAATAGCATTTTTAAAATTGTAACTTTTTTTAAAATGGCTTGGTTGATCAGAAAAATTATTTTTCGTTTAAGATTTAATAAAATGGAAATTTTATACTGAGATATTGCTCCCTGTATTTACTGCTTATTTGTGAATTAGTTTAGCTTAAAATAATGTAGAGTTCATTTTTTTCTCCTTAAATGGGAAAAACCAAATCAATAACTTAAATTTGAAAATTATTGAGCTAGAAATGATATCTATTAAAAGCTTATATTAACGATAATGATTGCTACCATCCTTTCTATCATTTCCTATTTGTATATGACCAATTCCATCCAAATAATATATTTAACTGGGTAATAAAAAAGAAAAGAAAGATTGGAATCTTTCGAGGAAAGAAGCATATATGTTATAAAAAATCTTACATAAATCGTAATTTTTGCCATTAAATATGCTCTTGATGATTAGGAGAATTTTTTTTGCAACTTCTATCTTCCTTTAAAATTAACAATTGGTTAATTGTTTTTACAGGATATTATTATCAAATAAAAGTCAAGAGGTAACGTAGAATTTTCAATTATAAAATGTTAAGAACTGTAAAATTTGAAATCAGA
Source organism: Acanthocheilonema viteae (assembly GCA_900537255.1). Lineage (NCBI taxonomy): Eukaryota > Metazoa > Nematoda > Chromadorea > Rhabditida > Onchocercidae > Acanthocheilonema > Acanthocheilonema viteae. The sequence continues at coordinate 1,215 of UPTC01002132.1, read as the reverse complement.
TTTTTTCCCTGTATTTTTCTATTTCATTCATTCATGCATAACTGTAAAATATTACGAAAGTTGTTTGATTTTTTCACGCAGATGAAACACTTCAATGAATTAACACAACAAATTAACTCCCACATCTGTGTACAGAGTGTATGAGTGGAAATAAAATTAAAATTGAAATTATTGAAATTTAATAAAAAATTAATTTGTTAAAGATCAAACTAATACTAATTCAAAAGGTAATTGAAAGTGTGCTTCAAGAGTTTAAGAATATTAGTGTTTATTATCGAATAAAAAATTTCAATTCACATTCACTACAATGATGCTAATTCTCATTAGCATCAAAAATTCACTTCAGTCACGTATCAGTGAGTGAAAATGGTTGATCAATCTTTTTTTTACATTTGGATTATTAAATATCTGATGGTTTAAAGATAACGCGATTATTTACATAATGATAGTGAATTTCAAACTTTGGAATAACCGCGCATTTAATTACTCATTTTTAGGAGCATTAATACTTACAATAAATGTTGGTTAATATATAAAAATGAATATTGAAAATTCGTATAAATCCAATCAAATTGCTAATTTATTTCGTTTGAAGTTAGTTTGCGTATGTGTAAAAAGATTTGTTCAATTGTTAACGACACTATCGTAATTCGAAATTCCGAAAAAAAATCATTGAAAATCAATTTTGAAACAGTGTGATATTTTAGAGCTAATGTTATTCAGTGTGGTATGAAATTAAATAAAATTTTGCATATTTGATTAGATAGATGGCATTGATTGCAGCAAAACTTCGCATAATTCGTGTTTATCACACTTTGCTTTTGGACTTCCTTTTTTTTAAATTAAATTTGTTAACTGACACCTTTTTGGAGGAAGAAATAATTCCAAACTGATTCAATTTGTCAACTTTTTGCAGTTTTTCTAGAAATAATTTAAGATAAGAGGAGTATTCATTGATTACTTTGTTGGTGTCGCGAAAGTCGCGAAATTTCAAGAATATTATAACTGGTCAAGTGTCTAAATATATATATATACATATTCATAGACGTAACATTACTGTCTTAATACATGTTCATAGCGTCAATTATGATGTGCCCGTGCAAACCAATAGTACAGTCAAATGATTCATTTTGTACTTGCATATGCGTTCCCATCCTTCCCTCCAATTTGTATTACATGATCTCCCTTACTCTTATATCCTCCAATATCTCTCCT
>UPTC01002131.1:0-10341 GCA_900537255.1 Acanthocheilonema viteae | reverse complement strand
TAGCGATTCTTTATTCAGAAGAGTTTGAAATTAGATTAAATAAAATTAGCTTAATGAATAAGATTAATTAGGCAGGGGATAATAATAGCGAAAGCGTGAAAGCTCATTTTTCTCTCTGATTAGTGTTATTTTAAAAAGTGGCACTTGCAGAAAATGCAGCATTATTAGATAATGTATTAATTGATCATTTAATGGATTAATGATATCAATGCTTTTAATGGAATAATTAGCATTACGGATGTCGTATTTCATGGAAAAGAAAATAAATGATGTGAAAATGAAGGCATAATATCATCTTAAGCGTACGTGTAGATTGATTAATGGTTAAAAATTTAATATGTCTGAAATCTCTCGTCCATAATATTTCATCCAAGTTACTTCCATCTTATCCTTTTAGTAATTTTATTCTGTTTAAATGTTAATTTTACTCTGTTTAAACATTTACCCCTCGATGAATGTTTACATCTATTATGAGTGCTATTACCTTGATTTTACTCTGCTTAACATTATATCTCCTCTTAATACTTATTGCGCAGATTACATATGCACAAAAAAAAATCTGGACGTCAATTTAAATTATTTGAAAATTTTCGTTCAAAAATCCCAGTAAAACTTTACATGATAGTGATTGTTGCAAATAAGTAAAAAGTAATGCTAAGTTGTTTAGTTGAATTAAATTCTTTGCAATTCCATTCATTTTTCTTCTTTTTTAATGATTGCAAAAAGATAATTAACCTGCTTCAAAATTCTGCGGCTTAATTTTACTGCAATATCGTTTGCGGGATCTTCGGAATGTGCTATTTTTCTTTTCACCTGATGTTGATAGTGCGTGCGAAAAGCATTGTTGGAATTTTGATGTTGAGATAAATGAAGGAAAACCCAAAGATTTTTACTGTTAAGTTTCAGAAGGAAACGCGAGAATTACCTGTTTGTGTTTAGTTTTTCTTTCGATTAATTATTTACTTGCACTATAAAAATACTTTGCACGCTTTACCCTTTCCAGTGTGATAAATTTAGGCTTGTTTAGTCTAGGAGTTGTATTAGCATGTTGTCATCATGACATATTTGGGCTTTATTTTTCGGGAGTGATTTAATTTTTTACAGAAATCGATCTGATCTTATACAAATCTAACGCTAACAGTTTTTATATTGCAGTACTTATCCGCATTTGGTTTGCTTCGTCAGATTGGTGTTACAATTAATGTTATCCCAAATTGTTGTAGAAGTGTAATTATTTCGGAATTTTATTCGTGAAATTTTGCACTTGTGTAAAGAATTTAAATAAGTTTCTTGTTTTCAATTCTTTCATTGCTACGATTACTTTTGGAGTGAAATAATGAACTAAAAAATTTCTTTGTCTTTCCCTTTACTGCATCATCATTTCCAATATTTATTGTCGATAACATCCTCTCTCTATTGATTTTAGCAAAGGACGATAATTTTGATACAGAGGTTTGCATGCCACTTAATTTGAATCCTAGTCAAGTTATCCTTCCTCTTCTAATTTGAATTTACCACTAATTCGAACTTGTAGCATTCTCTTTCACTTTTATTCTTTCCCTTTTCTATTCCATCAATTTTTCAAATTGTTTATTATTTAAGCGTAATGCAGGCTTACTACCAAACATATCGGAAACAGCAGAGCATTTAACAAAGAGCTTATGGAAAGAGAATAAAAAAACAAAGTATTAAGAAGAAAAAGTTGGAAAATTAAGAACGGTATAAAATTGTCTGTTAAAAAATTCGATCTAACAAAGATGAAGAATCCAAGCATTCATCATTCATCATTACTGTTATTATTACCAATGGCCAATCCTTTTTTTCATAAAAGCAGTTGTTACCTACTGTATACTTTCCATTCGCTCGAACTGCACGTATACTAGTGTTTCATTCTGAAAAAGGATAAAATACTACATGCTAATAAACACTAACAAAATATGGTAGAAAAAGGACTATCTAGCAGTATGAACAAAGACTTAAACTATGGTTAGAATAGAAACAATTAAAATCAAGATATAATCATCATTTAGAAGTACTCTCTAAACGATTATTTCAATTTGCCACGTTTTAATCAAATTTAATGGTTGTTGCTTCACAACTTATCGTGTTAGTAAGGTAAATGAACTTATATAATTATAAAAATTGTGCTATGACGTAACGCGAGTGTTCAGCGGGTATCCATAATTACTTATCTTATATTCTTGACCAATAAATTAAACTTTGGTTTTTCAAACTCTATGTAAAACAAATCGTACCGGCAATTCTAGAAATTGCAAGTTCGCACGGCGATATCCACGTATTTTTAGATCCCACAAATTTTTCTGCATTTCTTTGCCTTCGTTTGACAGTTCATTGGTGAAAATGGTTAGTAAAAATTTGCTCGGTCTACAAAGAACTTCCCATGAGGACGTGACAAGCAATAATTCTTAGCCAGGCAATCATTTTAAAAAGATGAAACTTAAAATAAGAAAATTTTTGCGAGGTAGCCAATATCACCTTTTCAAGCTTGTATTAGTCATTCATTAAATTATGCAAGTTTTTGAGCATAATATTTGAACAAAAACATACCTGAAGATTTCTAAAACTTTTAGCATCTGTTCACTCAAATTCAGCGCATTCTGATTTGTCTCAAAACTGACATAAGAAAAGTCTGGTTCTGGTGTTACGTGAATCGTAATATAATGATCCTGAGGAGTAATGTATCATATTGAGTGAATGAATGCAGAAAACAGTTTTATATATTTCAACTTGCTACTTACTGAATGTGGAATTAATCCATTCAAGCTGTAACCACATGGATTGAATAATTCCTCGTGGACAATGATACCGGGTGGTAGTATTGTGTTGATGGCAGACTTCTGTAAAAAGTTAATTTTCTACTTGAGCATTTTATCAATTTATTAGATCTGAAATAAATGATGCTGCATAGAGAACAGGAGGAACTAACATAGCCGCTCAAAAACTAAATTTGATGAAAACTAGCAATTAATAATACCATTCTACAGTCTTTCCCATCTTTGCTCACGCTAGCATTGAATACATTAAGCACATCTTCTGGTAATCCATTCATAAGTATTTCGAGCGTATGTTCCGGAAATGGGAAAGCGGCTTGTGGAGCAACCATTGTGTACAAAAACCAACAATCCTGTCTCTGTGGTCCGATACAATAAGCGGAACCTCCTGGAAAAAAAATGTTGAAATCAAAATCTTGAAAATTAATGATATCAAACATTTCCTCACCTCAAACAGTAAAAAAAACAAAGAACTTATTAGTTGTGCTAAAAAAAAAACAGAGATAAGTACTGTATATCATACCTGTGAAATGTTCTTCAAGATAATCAACTTCAGCTTCAAACGAAGAATGTGGATAGGGTTGTCTTTCAGGATGCATAAAATTTTTTCTTGAATAGAAAACACTGATAACGTTGTCCATGTTGCAGTATACCTTAGCAAGATGTAAAATACGTCTTATTGTATGCAGTAACCGTGTTGTACCACATGTTTTTAAGATGATACGGAAATCGGAGACAAACATACTGCTTTCGCTGTAAATTAAGGCTTTTTATAATGCAGTATATTTTTAGGTTTTATGAACAATGCTGTTCGCGAAATTTATCAACTAATAGTAATGCTTGGTAAATGAAAATAAATCCTTCATTTGTAAAAATTCTTGATTCTTTAAAAGTTTCATATACGAAATGCGAAAAACTAGAAATCTTGAATAGCAGAAATCAATAAACAAATTCATTTTAAAGAAATAAGCATCTTTTATGCATAAAATAATTCAAATATAATTTCAGAAACTTTTTGTACAATTTATAACCTCAAAACGTAGCTATCCATACATTCATTACTTTTAGAGTGCAAAATGTGGCAATGCGCTATATCCAGCATAGCAACGAGCTCCGAATATGGTATATTTCTCAAAGACGTAGCTCCATCCTGATTTTTATTAAACCATACTTCTAGCAACTTCTCAGCACCTATACAAAATGACTAGATTTTGAGTTATGAAAAATCATACCGATTTTCTATTATTTTGAAATTTACATCAATGTTTCAACATTTTACAGCAATCATGCAAATAATTTTCAATTTCTGAGAAAAAAGCAGTTAATTGTAATTTCGAAATTCTAGAATAAAGTTATAAACAACGCAAATTTGGCATTCCAGTAGATTAGCGAGCAAAAGCTTTCGAGTTTTAATTGTAAAAGACAAAACTGTAACCTTCAAAAAAATAATCATCAATAACACCGGATACATCTTCTACAGCAAAAGTGCCTTCATCAAGAGAAACGTCAGATAAAGTAGAAGTTGACATGCTATAATATACAATTTATTAAAATTTTTACATATTACATTTTGTCCTTTTTTTCGTATCCATAAGCAAATATTCACAATCACTAATCGAATCTAATCTATGAAATATAATTATCACGTATATATTTTACAAACCAACTTTATTTAACAGTGTATGTTTTCATCTATAGATATATTGAAAAATCTAAATTTTAGCAAGAACATTACTGAAGATTCGTAACCAAAATAGTAAAAGAAATTTTGAAAAACACAAACCTTTGAAAATAGCAGAATTTATCTGCTAACACGAAATTAAAGATACGACAAGCAATAGTAATTACAAATTAAGACCCGCTAGGGTGGTCGGCGATGGTGAAAGATAATGATGATTTTACACGGGTTATTCATAAAACAGTTCTGAAATAAGTAAGTAGAATTAAATCATCTGGAATGTGATCAAAGTAGTTAAAATGATATTATAATAAGCAATACTTACATTTATTTTATAAATATTAGTTAAAGAACATTGGATAAACTCATCCTATATCTACCATCTAATTCTCAATCACGACGGAATTGTACAAGAACACAAACAGTAAGCCTAACCACCACCTCTCTTTCGTGAAATTTCCGACGATGAATTGTCCTGTTGCGGATAAAGAAATATTCAATACTGATTTTGCCGTGTGACTTGCAAGATTTGATAAAGCGGAATTTTTGATGGTAACAACAAATGACTAAATTCGATACCGTACACAGGACTATTTAAATCTTTTGAAGTATTTATTTGTCCATAATTTCGCTATGGAATACATGAAATTCAAAAGCATCCTAAAAATATAACTACAACTTTTAAATCCAGAATTTATAGGTAAATGCAGGTGGGCCATGAATTCATAGCATTTCACTTCGAACAATCTTTGAATTTTAATCAAAGATCGTTTACAGTGAATACTACGAATTCTTCGTCTTTGAAAAAATCTTGGGAACGGTCATGATTTTGGTATTAACTTTACGGTAAGATAATATCAACTGCATGATTGCAAATGCTCTATGAAAATTGTTTTTAACTTTTTGAACAAATTTGACTCCAAATTACTCAAGATTAATTATCTATTGATGAGTAGCATATCACTTTTTAAAATTTTGGGAACAATTCCCTCCGTACTTTCTTGTTATTCAAATCACTTTTGTATTCATTCTGTCTTATAAAGGCAAGTAACTATAAAATGCAAGTAGGATAGATAAGTGGAATAATTGAATGTGCCAAACCTTAACGAATCCCGACAACTTGAAAGATCTTGGTAATATAAGAAAGTACAGTATAGAACGAGATAAAGCTAAGCATGAATTCTATATGAAGAAAAAAAATGCATTTTCTGCGCTATTTCTCAAATAATCAAAAGTAAAACTCGATAATGAGAGCCCCGCTTTCATATCAGTTTAACATTTAGTAAAAAGCCATTCCAGTAGTCCAGTTTCAACTACTGTTTAGCTTTTTAAAATTTACTTCAAACAGTACAAAGCTTTGAGCAAATTTTTGTGGAATTTAAAAGTAAACAAAAAAGGAAATCAGAATCTTTATGTTTATGTTTTCACAGAATTTATACCAAATTAAGTAATTACTTTCAGTATAAAAACAGAGATTCTCAAATTTCTGAAAAATAAAGCTTTAAAATATTCGCCATAGCACATTTATGTTTCCTAGCAAACCTATCTTTACCTTTTTCCAAATCCAATAAATAAAGGTTATACTCGCCCAACACTTCTTATAAATTTTCTCGAGCTCAAACTCTTCAACGAATATTTTTCTTTTCAACAAACTAATCTGTTAAATTTATTCCTAAAACTTTCCCAGTTAAAATTAACAAATTTGATGAAAATTTGAATCCTCAAAAAAAATTACAACTTAAATCCATACAAAAATCAGAACAATTTTAGCTTTGTTCCATCGAACTTCAAGAAACTAAGCAGTTGCTTGTTGTATCGTTCTTTTGTATGCCACAAACACAGATTTCGACATACACTGTTTTCGGATAGAGTTCTTTCAATGATTTATATCTGCAAACGATGATAAACAGCTGTTAGAATATCTGAAATAGAAGATTAAGCAGTCAAAATTTCTGTTCAAAGAGAAAAAAACTACATAATAACTCTCGAGAATTTATTACATTCCTGAATATACCGAACGTGTTCTGCTGTGCCATGAAAATGCTCTTTACTAAATTTCAAAAGATGAAATTTATGGAGTAAGAGTGACCGATGAACCCGACGTACTACCAAAGACAATCTTCCATAATGTCGCCAGAAATCGGACTAAGCACTTTAAGAGGTACCCATTAAACTAATCAATTGTCCAATCTAAACTTTTCTCGAGTTCATATGCATGATAGCTGGATCTACAAGAACGTGAAAATTTATATGCTAAATGTGCTACGCAAAAGAATATGTTTGTTAATTGATTGGTATGTATTAATATATGATAGCATAAAAATATGGGTAAAAGAGTTCAAAAAATTTCTCATAATTGATTTCAATATTTATAGATAAACGGAATTTTGAGTATACTGGCACGTATCAACATGATTCTAATATATTTCGAGCTCTTCAAATTCAAATTCTACAATATCGATATGATTCATTTGGAAAATAATATATTTCGGTGTATAATATATTTCCAGTGCACAAATTTTATAATAATTGCATTGAGGAAGGAGAACAATAAAAAAAAAAAAAAAAATAGCTCAAGCTTCTCTACGCTTCCTCATAAATTCTCAATTTGCTTATCACCTTAACAACAGTTGGAAAAAAAAATGAAATAAAGCATAATTTACCAGTGAATAATGAAGTATTGTAGCTTAGCATTGTAAAATATTAGCCTATAGAATGTGCTGATATGTACATGAAATACACTCAAAATTCTCTTTATCTATAAATATTAGAATATATTATAAGAAATTTTTTGAACTGTTATGTGTATATTTTGTGACAAATATAATAACAAATAAATGTTTAGCATTTAAATGAGAAAGTTAAAATATACAAATAATTCAACATAAAAATAAAATAACGATAAATTGAACAAATTCAATCAAAGGTAAACATCGAAAGGAATTGTACAATACAGCACGTGCACCCTGGAAACAGAGTTGACCCAAAAAATGAAAGTATACAAAGCTCTTCCATTAATGAGGTGTGGCTTATAGGAAGTTCATCAGTATGGAATTTCATCTGTAAACAGCTAGACTGTTTATTATTGTTTGAAATTCAAAAATTGAATTTGAAATTCCATGTTTGTCGTATTGCTCTGAACTGATTGAAATGGGAAGGAATTATTCAAGGAATTCAATTTTTTATTTCTTATTTTACTTTCAATATTTTACGTTTGTGCTTGAAATTGATAATAAACAGTTTAGCTCTTTTAGATGAAATTTTATATTGATGAATTACGGTTCATTAAATTCTAGAAGAATTGTTATGCTTATATGTTTGATAGCACAATGCCTGTAATTCATCACCTCATGTTTACTTCATTTTATCACTGAAACATTTCAAATCTTCACTACTTGCTAGCTTGTCCCTTCAAACAAGCTATAACACTTTTCTGATTGTTGTAACGGATATGTACAGAGAAAGATGCAAATGCACACCGCGAATATTAATTAATATGAAAAAGTTGGCTTTTATTAGCAACAGAACACATACACATATACATACACACACACACACACACACACATGCATACACATACACATACATGCACACACATGCATACACGCACATACACACATACGTATAAACACACATAGACACTGACATACACATACACATACAAACATGCACGCACACATACACACATATATATAAATACACATAGACACTGACATACACATACACATACATACACGCATGCACACATGCACATACATACACGCATGCATACATACACACATACATACAAATACACACAGACACTGACATACACATACACGCAACATACTCACACATGCACACACATGCATACATATACACACGTACACAGAAACATTGACATACACATATACATACACACACATACACACACAGACACACACACACACACACATACACAATATCAGAAGTATGAGGAGGAATAAATGTCCGATTTACATATCCGTCGGAAGACATCATCGATATGAAATTTTGCAATATTAATATTTAATAGAAAATGATAGCAATGAATTGAAAAATAACGAGCACATATCTGATGTCACTCTTTTTCTCTCAATACTTATCAGGCTTGCGCGATTTTACAAAATGCTGATTGGTCGAGATTGCTGTATGCAATGCAAAATAATGATGATAAAAAATGTAAAGGATGATGACAGTTACAATATGTAATTTATACGAAAAAAAAAAATTGTTGTTATATTCGTTCCTTCATTTTTGCACATCGATTATGAAATTTAGCAAGAATTTTCATCAGGAAATGTTGGAGAGGAGAGAGGAGGTGGTGGGTAAAAAAACGAATTAAAAGAAACGAGTTATCAGTATGTCCTTGTATCATTTGATGACTTTGATTTGTTATGAATTGATCAGAAATTGCAATCAGAAATTGCTCTTTAATTTTCATATTATCATCTAAAAATTGCAATAATTTTCATTTTAATTCATTCATGATTTATAGGTACTTTTAATGATACCGATTATCAATTGATTTTCAAACTTTTAAATGATCATTTCTTCACAAATTCTTTCAGTTTGTTACATTCACTTCTTGAAGAGAATACTGGAAGATAGAAATCAATCGATAGCTGAATTTTTACATATTGTTTTTTATATTTTAGGTTTTTTATGCATTGTTTTTCTAATTTTATAGTTTGCACATTTGCTTTGTTTGCTGACGGGAATACTGGCCGTGTTTATATTATTTCCACACAAATTTATCAATTTTTTTTACCAAATAAATGTATATATATATATATTTGTTTATTAAAATTCTGTGATTTTCTTTGATTCGGCGTATTTCACGTGAGATAGCACTTTAATCAGTTCATTTAAGTTTTGCAGAGACGTAGAAATGTGCAATTTCAAAGCCATTATTAACCCGAAATAATTAATGCAATCATTGCTGTCATATCAATAAAAAGTTTTTCGTAACGTACACGCCTGAAACAGAAGTCAGTTTTAGGAAATAAGATATTCTGAAGATTTAAAATTATATCTTTAAAAAACAGTTGTTTAGCAAACGTAAAAGCAAACATTAGGAGATAATTCAGTTTATGGATCGAATCGTTTTGTCAATAATTATGCATAGTTACAAAACATGCGGAATCTTTGAAAAGTCCCGAAAAGTTCTCGAGAAATTTCAAGTCCTTCAAAAATTCCGAAAATTTCATAATTTCCTAAATGTTCTTATATTATTTGAGAATTTTCACGGAAGGACGATACTTTCATGTAGATAAAATGCTTTCACTTATAATAAGTGAAAATTTAATAATCATTTCATCATGCAATTGATTAATTTCCCACCAGGTTGTGACCTAAATTAGTAAAACTATTCGGTCTAGTGGCTCGTCCCGTTCCGCTAATTTCATTCAATATTGGTGAGCGTGTTCTCGATCGTCGTTCACTTTTGCAACGCTTCCTGAAATTTTTTAAAATCTATGATAGCATTCCAATTTAGACGTAACATACAGTAGAAAAAAATTAAGTTGCAGAAAATTAAAAAAAAAAAAAATTAAAATTGATATCGCTCTAAAGGTAGCATTAAGGAGTTATAATGGTTTTTCCAATGCTTCAATCAATAAACTATCTTTTCGTACAATGTGTTATTATAAGGAATAAATTGCTAGATGATGTTTTTTCTTTTCTCTTTTATTTCTGAATTCGAATATTGAACAAACCTTTCCTGAATTATTTTCTCGGTGATAGGTTGGTCGGGAAGATGTTTGATATCAATATCCAACCAGGATTGTCGTCTTGTTTCGATTAACGATGATGTTTGCTGTTCGTCTGATATATCACTGGTATTACCTTGAAAAAAAGAATAGATATATTTTG
>UPTC01002129.1:0-10358 GCA_900537255.1 Acanthocheilonema viteae | reverse complement strand
TATATATAATGAGCAATGTAATAATATGAAAGCGAAATTCTTTTGAGGTGCAAGGTTCAATTACGGATTTCGATCTTCATTCTTCTGGATGAGTTAAAAAAGCACATAAGATAAAAAAGACTTATCTAATTTGATGACCGATATAGTTTCCAATTGATGACAAAGATTACATGAGCATAAATAACATAATTAAATCTCAGACTAATGTTGAGGATAGAGTGTACTGTTTTCAACGGTACGCAATAAATATGACCTTACCTCTTTCATTTCCTTGCTATTCATACCATCACACACCATAAGAAGCACATTTCGTAGCGTTGCCCACCTTCCATAAACGTTTGGATTGTCCATGTTACGTACATTGATAACCTTAAAATTGGCAGTAGGTTACAATGAAGCAAAAATAATCCAATTTTTTGTTTCGCTTTATATTATATTAAGTGCCTTAAACACGCAACTGTCAATTATCGTTTTTATGATCCTCAACCTTTGAAAAAATTACAAAAAAATTTCTTTAACAACAGACTGTTTTTTGCCAAAAATTTCTCAACACTAACTCTGTCAAGCAATTCTAATAAATATAAGATTTGAAATTCTGATATCGAGCAATACAAAATTCAAGATCACTTCAAAAGTGAGTTATCTTTTGCAGGTCATTGAAGGTTTTAGATGACATAGAAGATATACAAAGACTGTTATTGTATTTAGCATTCAGATATCGTTCACAAGTTTTGAAAATTTCTATTATCAATTTCGACTAAGGTGGTGCTTTTTTATATTAAATTCACAAGAAATGTCTTGATACTATCTCTAACCTTTTGTAAAATTAATTCAATTGTTATTGAGGCAAGAAATACTAGTCAGAATTATGCTTACAGATCTTCACTTCTAAACTGTTGGTTTCACAGAGTTTTTGCTCTACTTTTCGGACTTCCCTTCCAAACTATAACTTTTTTATAGACTAGAAATAGTGCTTAACAAGTAATTTCCCAATATTTTGATAAAATATTTACAATGAATTGAAGAACGAATATTTGTGCAGTGCAACTTCTGTTTTCAGTTTCTCCAGTTCTTTTATAAACAAGTTTAAATTTTAATTACGACAAAATGTTGCTACACGGAAATAGAAAATAGAAACAGATTGCAACAGCTTATGTGAAACTACGAATTTTTTGTCGCGTTTGTGAAATTAAAGATTTAAAATTAGATTATTTTTATTTATGTAAAGTATTATTGCCAATTTTCATCGATTTTTGTGAAATTTTGACTAAAAATTAATAATATTGAAAAGCTATTGCAAAATGAAAGACTGGTTCTTTTGTATAATTTCTTTTTTTGTATAATTTTTTATTTTTTAAACAAATTAATTTAATCTCTACGCGAAATAAATTTAATTTAATCTCTACTGAAAGATAATTGAAAGTTTCGCCTACTTCTTCAACAAGTTTTTGATAGATGTTGAAATTGTTCGGGTTTGAGGATGCTCCATATTTTTCGAATATAGCAGTTGCTTCGGCATATCTTTTTTCTTTGATCAATTCGGTTGCATATAACGCTACATATTTGTCCAACAAGAGCTGATGCTATAAACGACATACCTATCATACGTAATAGGCGTAGAATTATGATTTCATTACTTTTGCTTATTCAGATCTTTATGGCACCTCCTACATATTTTTTTGTTCAGTTGGACAAAAATTTTAAAGTTACATTTATGTCACGTAATAAAAACTAACTTTCTGTTGGCGAACTATTTCAAGAGCTCTTTCCCACTCACCCCGTTCCAACAATGCATCAATAGCACTAATTACATCGACGTCCATTAATTCTCCTAATCGACCTTGTTGTTTTAATGATTCTCTATACTTTTCATCCACAAAATCTACCAAATCCGGAACGAATTCCACAGCCAACTAAAACTTAATTACACGAAATAATGCTTGATGAACATAGCAGGCAAGTACAATATGTAGCATACGAGATGGAAGTAATGACTAGCTACTTTTCACCTTGCTTACCTTTTTAGCTTTCGCCCATTGTCCCCCAAGCAAGAAGGCTTTAACAGCATTATCCGGTTGATTTGAAGCCAAAAATAGTTCGGCTGCTTCGATGAATCTTAGCAGTAACATTATAAATTATGATATATCTTCAAGACAAAACAACCATTTTATAAAATAACAAGTTATGCGAAGTATGATACCAACTGCTTAGCTTTGAATATTACAAACAAATTTGACAATTCTACTGACTTTCGACTACCACAGTTATTAAAGCTATCAAAGAAAAAAAGTTTTATGTTAGTATAGTTTGGTTTCAACATTGTTAAACTATAAATATGTAGTACTAATAAATTTTCAATTTCTGTATATGAGTACAATAATGAATTTAACAATATTGTAAATAATGTTTACAAAAGCTGTACCTTTTCAAGTGAATGAAAATTTCCGCAATTTCATCCACTATTGCAGAAGTTTCATCGACCGAGAGAAATTTTACCGCTAATTCTCCTGCCTGAAAAAAGGAAGAAATAATATCTCGATAATAGCACAATTTTGAAAAGACAGACAGGTAAAAAAAATGCTTTTTTCTGACGAACTTATGTGGACGAAACAATTCATAGGGGATGATTTCTGGTATCAAAACAGAAAAATCTGATCCACAATCGGGATTCATTATGATAATGGGGACGTTCTATTTTCAAACTTCGATCATTTAATCAATAAGCATACTTTTCTTCACTAAAAAGTATATATAAAACTCTATCTAATTTGAATTTGGATAGAATTTTTTTTTAATGTTGAAGTACGACGCAATAAAAGAAAATTGTTCTTATCAGTTAATTCTATGAGTCAACCAAAAAAATGAAATCATATTTCACTAATGTATAAATTAGAAATTATTCATTAACAAAAATATACCCGTTTTAAAGCATTTACAATTGTATCGGTATCAGCTGTTTCTGAATCCTTCACCTTCAGATAGCACTGTATGGCTCGAACATATTCTCCCTGAGCTTCCCAATCTCGTGCTTGAGCAATAAATGATAAAATACCTTTTGCGCCAGATTTTAACTGAACTTCATCAAATTCTGCCTGAATCAGTATTTGAAGTTATCACTTCATGTATTTTGTCATTCCAACAAACCAAAATACTATCTCAAAATATAGCTTGTAATAAAATAATAAATATTTGATTATTTTATCTTTATTATGTTTATTACATTTGTTTTATCTTTATTATCTTTATCACATTATTTTATCTTTATTATCTTTATTACATTTCAATACTATGTAAATAGACGAGGAATCGAATGCGGCATGAAATAGGTATGTCATGATAAAGTTTGGTAGGACTAGCAAGTATTTCTGTATCATTATTAAACTATGAAATAATTACTAACTTCTAACTGTTGTAATTCTGTAGGCATATACTCTCTAGCAATACGAATAGCATCTTGCCACATTTCCGATTCTTTATAGTAGCGTAGAATTATTTCGGGACGATTGGCACGAAGCAAGCAACTTTCGGCACATGTAAAATCTTTGTGCTCGATTGCCATTCGGGCTTGACGAATGTATACATCAGATAATGCTTCTGGACTATACTGTCTACAAATCATTCATTCAAAAATTCTAAAAAATTATAGTAAGTTGCAAGGAATTCCTTAGCAGAATTCAGCCAAGTCTACTGCATATATGGTTATTGCTGTTAGCTTGAATGATAATAAAAGTGATGATAGTATTATTGTGATGATTATCTCGTACGGATTATTCAAGCCTTTCCTACTTTCAACTAGAAAAAATAATTGTAAATTCGGAATATAAATGAAAGAGTATAAACTCCGTTGCGATTCAACTATAGCTTTCTATTCGGAAGACTTTTTTTTCACCTATAAAAAACAAGTAGAATTTATCAGATATTCTTTGATTATATAGATTTGATGTTACATGGAATCAGAAGCGGCTAGGAAATATGAGAAATATACTTTGCAACACGTTCTGCATTTTCCCAATCTTGATCATGGATATACATCAGTACGGCTTCTTTCGGCTTTCCACCTTCCATGTAATGCATTTCAGCCTTTTCAAATTCACCTTCCTCTTCCAGCTGTTGTGCTAACTTGAAATGCACCGATGGTAGACGATTTTTTGCTTCCAAACGACATAAATCAAATGCAAAATCGAAAGCTCTAAAGCGAAAGCTATATTAAATAATAAATGGATTCTGAAGAAAAAATTGTCGTTAGTTAAAAATAACCAAACATTACTTAAAATACATTATTCAAAGTCCATTACGATTACTTTTTGGACATTTTTTGGAGTCATTTCTAGATCCATTATTTTTTATATCTAGTAGAGTACACTATGCCTACCCAAAGATAATTCATATCTGATCTTACCCATTTTCACATGCATAATCGATCGATTCATCTAGTAATTTAAATTTCTGCAATAATTTCACCGCAGCATCAGTATTTAAGCTTTTTGCCCATAAATATGCAATCTGCAAAATGATAGATTACACTGATGCTTAAAACTATTTGTAATTTATCACTAATAATTTCCTCGAGTCCACCTTTGGAAGCATTTTTCTATGGGACAAATAAAAAAATGTTGTGCCTGTTTTTGCGCTATGTCGCCGCCTTCTTGCTTTGCAATTCTGTACGCATCGTTCCATATTTCGGCATTACGATACATGTTGACCGCTCCTTTCCAATCACCAGCAAATAAATAATGCTCTTCTGCCGCCCTTAAATCGCCTTTCTCCTCTAAATCAGCTGCGATTTGAAGATGAGCATCCTGTAAGTACGATTTTCGATCAGGAAGATGAAAATTCTGTAAACATGATATTTGATCGTTTTCATCATTTGCTTCCAACACTGAATTCCTACTGTAACAAACCTTAACATCGTCGACATGATATTTTTCCATCAGTCTCATCATATCATCGATCCGACCCGTTTTTTTGTACATTGCAATAGCCTTGTTGGCTTGTCCAATCACGATATACAGCTAAACATGAGATATCAATGATAATTTATAAAGACAATTAAAAGGAATTTTGAAACTAAGTGTAAGAATGGATTAAACATAGAAAGGATTATTTAAATCAATGCCTGTTCCGCATCTTTTAAACGACCGTTGTCTTCCATTGTTTGTGCCAATTCTCCATACATTCGGTCGCTCTCATCTCTCATAAATTCTGTAGCCAGCTAAAACAATTGTAGTCTTTTACAATTCTGAAGCTTATCAACTTTTTCTCTTCCCCTTCACTATCATATCTGAAAACAAAGAACACTGCTAGCTAGCCTTAAAAAATTTTAAGGTCTGTGTACAAGATTTAAAAAGTCGTATGTAAAGATGTGACTCGTCAGAAAACCCCGATTCTGGAGAATATTTAAAAAAGCAGCTGAAGTGTGAATAAATTAGATATTTTAATTAATCAAATAAATTAATGAAATTTCACAAATATAAGTTCCATGCTGATTAGAAAAAAGAAAGTAGCACTTACTCGATACGAGTCAGCCCATCGCGCAGCTTTATTATACATCTCGATTGCTTCACGATGCATTCTCGCTTCAACATACAACATTTCTGCTCGCTGAATTATAATAACTTATTTCAGCATTTATTAATTTAACACTTTGACATCTTTTTTGCTCTAACCTGTTCTAAGACGCCTTTACTAAGATGATTCAATGTTTGATAAACTTCTCATTACTAAAAATAGTATTGTATACTATAATGATTTTCTCGTCTAAGTCAATAAAGTCAGATAATTTAAAATAATCCACCTCAAGATCACCAATGCTTGCATGATGATCAGCGATTTTACAGTAGTATCGCTTTGCTAGATCGTTGTCCTCAAGTACGTCAACAATTTGTGCAGCTTTACCCCATTGTTTTGCTTTGATTGATGCTTCAAGTGCTTTTACTGTTTGCCCACTTTCTGCAAACAGAACGAATTGACGATCTAATTAAGAATATTAGATTAATATATATCAATGGACATATTCAAACCAAGAAAGTGATTTATAGCTGCATCGTAATTTGCATCCGTAATCAAACTATCACCCCATTCTTCTTCCAACAAAACAACGCGTTCCGGAAAATGCACGCGTGCTAACTGAAATGTCGACCGATGAGGAGAGGAAGCATAAGCAAGTATTTGATTTGAGTAATATTTGAAAATTCAATTAGCATTTTATTATCACCTGGATCGCTTTCGCATAACCTTTTCCCTTTCGGTAGTTTTCTAGAGCTTGTTCAAAGTCTTTTGTTGCCTCGAATAATTCACCAGCCTGAAAAATTCGGAACTTCTCCTAGTTTTTACTTTGATACATTAGATTTACAAAGATAGGTTAGATCAATTCGAAGAAAAAATGGATAGAAACTTTTTCGAACAGATCAGATCGTATTAGTGCGGTGGCGACGTTTTGTACCAAGTCATCTTTGAAGAAGAGTTTTGGATTTTGCAAAAGTATACGAGATGCTTGAACGACCAAGCCTGCTTTTATATATAATTCTATTGCAACAAGTAAGTCACCATCACTCTCTGATATCTAAAATTAGAAAACAACTAGCAAGTATCAACTGTTATCTTAATTTAGTTAAAAACTATTATTGAACTATATTTTCAAGATTGTAATGAGTGACAATGATCGGACAATTCTAAAATTATCGTATTTAGATGCGTTAAATTTCTGAATGCATAAATGATCTGGAAAAGATAAGAATTAACTAAGAAAGCTTGCCGAGATGGTTTCAGTAGCATGACTTTAAGCGATATATAAACAATAATCATAATAAATAGTAGTATATGTGTTATAAAATACTTGAAAAGAAATTAAAAAAATTGATGAACATTTGAAAAATGCCAACTTGTGCAGCTTTTCCTTCTTGACCTGTATCGGACAGATAACGATAGTATTGAGCTTTAACAGTTTCCAAGTTTGGATGATTCTAGAAAAATAATTTATCCGGTTTTCAGGATAAATATAATCACAAAGACATTTTATTGATCTATCAGAAATGGTAAAAGAATCATAATTTCAATTTTTAAAAAAATAGAAATAAAACATACATGTACTTGGGCCAACTGAAATGCTTCCTCCCACTTTCCAATTTGTTGGTACATTTCAATAACTTCATTTAACGCATTCTGTAAATTGCAATTAAATTTGACAGTAAAACAAAATTTCTCTCATTTTAAAAATTTTCCAAGTTTGTTTTCAATTAAATTTGGATAAGAATAAAGGAATGCTTGAAGTAGCATAATATTATGATGTAATGCTCTCGATTAATTTTTATGATAGATACATCTCTAAATTGCAAAACTACAAGAAACGTAATAATGAATATGAAATAAATTGCATTACCTGTTCAAGATAAATTCTTTCAACTTCTCTAAAATCCTTATTCATAAGTGCTGATCGCGCTCGAACCTGCAAAAATAATAATAATGCTCTCTGACTACCAACGAAATAATGTGTATGAATCGACAATTTATCAAGAAATACATAACTTCTTCATTTTAATCAAATATCACTTTTAGCTATTTCCATCCGTTGCAAAAAAATGTATATGAGAAAATTTCACGTATAGAAAACTGTGTACCGATACAGTGATAGTTCAAATAAAAAAAGAATACTTTGTAGTTACTTTTCCCGTCCTCACCGGTACTTCTGGTGACTTCATCAGCAATTCGAATCGTTTCGACGAGCATTTGCACTCGTGCTATGTCACCTAAAGCTGCGAAACATCGCTGTGCTATCAGTAGTTGTTGTTGTGACAGTGCAACCTGTAAAAAATGTATTATATCGAAATCTTCTCGAAGACTCGAAAAATCATTCCCATCAAATATTATAATTTGTAACACTTACTTATTCAGTGATAAAAGTAATCATGAAAAACCTGGGAAAGCTGACGCCATAGTATCGTTGTATCATATTCTTCTCGTTTTTCCAAAAAATCAATCGCTCGACCAAAATCGAGCCGATCGATAGCAGAAGCAAATTCAATGAGTGTTTGGTCAAGTTCATAAGCAACTTTTTCGTTTGCTTCCTATAAATTCATTCCTTAAAACGATAAAAAATATGGTACAGTAAGGAAGTGGAAATAAAAGTTTTGCAAATTTAAAAAAATGCAAAAATGAGCTACCATACGAACCATTTTGGAAGTGGAAGTACTTAGTATGGTACTCACTAGCTTCATCCCCTATTCAAGACCTAAAAAAGTTGAATCCATCATGGCTGGTATGAATTAAAGTGATCTTTCTTATGTACCTTTAATTTTTTTGATATTTGGACGAGAAATAAAAATTTCAGATTCACTAATACTGTGATCGTAATATATTTCATGTTTAGCGAAAATGTTTAGCATTTTCGTCTACTGATTTATTCTTACTTACTTGCAATGCAAGCTAATAATGACTTATAAGTCCCTTTTTATTCCTACAAAATTTGCGAAAAATTGATCTCAAGTCTTTTCTTGCGTCCAGCATGTTGTTTATTTGCAATTTTAATTTAGATATTTAAAATTACAAACTTTTCATACCTTTTTTTCTCTAAATGATTAAGAACAAGAGTTTCTATTAAGATTTTCTCATTTTAGCAGTTTTACTTTTTCCTCCTTCTCACAATACAATTCATTATCTTCAGTCTCATTAAGAAAATAATGATAATATCAATGATAACCTCAACAATAACTTCAGTTCTAGACTCATCACGGAGAACAATTTCAACTTCACCTTTTATAGGTACCATTACCACCTGCAAAATGCAACTATTTTTTGTATTGTGCTAAATTTCATGCAAAAAAATGAAAATAAAAACCTTGAAAAGACAGAAAACGAAAAAGGTACTTTACTTCATCTGGATTTTCAGCTTGATACCAAATACAAAGCTGGTCACCCGATTGAGCCACAATGACATCACTATTGGGAACCCACTGAACATAACTACAGTAATCCAACAATGATATTTTTCGATCAGTTTTTAGATCAGCTAACAATAACCGAGATCTCTTGTCGCGAAATAATAATTTTGTTGCCATTTCACTAAGCTGAAAAGATAAAATTTTCTATCAATACGTTCAATTCCACTACGTCCTTCATCATATTCTATTTTAAAAAAGAATATTTTAATTACATGAATCCATGCTAAATGATTAGATTTGATAAATATAATGATATGATCAATGATGATGATTGATTAGCATAATAATATAATAATTAATGGTTAATTATCAAGTTATTCTCGATAATAATAAACAGCATTACAAAATTTATTAAAATTTAAACATTTCGCTCATTCCATTCAGCAATCAAATAAATGGAATAAACCTCAAGCCAGTCGATGTATATCGGATGCGAAAATTGTGCAATCTGTCGCTGAGTAATCAAATCAACTATAAAAAGAGAGTTATAAGATAAGAAAAAAAAGGACATTAATTTTAATTGTCTTAAATCCAAAATTTTATAAATATGATTATAGCTTTTGAACAGAACAAATCTAAATAAATAGATTATACTATCACAGTCCTTATTTTTATGGTGAATAATCGATAATGATAGAAACATATTATGACATTCAAAGGTTTAATTAATATTTGAAGGATCAAAAAAAGTTAACTCCCTTACTTGGAATTAAACAAAAGTAAAAAACTGAACCAACTTTGCAAGATTTTATAGAGTATCGGAAATACGACAGAAGATAATACATACTCTGAAATTATTCCACAGTAAAACAATCAGTCACATACCCACTGAAATAGTATTCAGGTCGAGAAGATAGGCAACACGTTTTATGGCACCAGCATTTTTCATTTTCTGTTCGGTAAGTCGTACTGAGATGAGATGTGGTGATGTGAGCTCCGTTCGAACCCATCCAATTATTTCATTACTTCCATATTCTACCAAATTTACCTGTTAACAAGAATTCATTCATTGAATATAATTAATGAATAACTAATATATATATATATATACTTTACGAAACATACGGCCACTTAAATATTGAATTTTAAACATTAGCATTTCAGTGTTAAATTGGTTATCAAAATACTAATTCACGGTTAAATCAGCAGAAATATGACAATCACTTCCGACACATTTTATTTATTAATGTGAAAAATTTGGTTCGCTGAAGATGCATGAGTCGTATGCTAAAATTCAAATTATTGTTATAACTTCAGATACACACATACCTCTCCAGCATTTATTATCATGCAAACATGTTCGTTATCAAAATAGAATCTTTCATTACCAACACTTTGCCATTCAATTTCGCTGCAACAACCCGTGGTCATATCGGCAATTATCAATGTATTCGTTGTGTAAGCCACCACAAATCGATCATG
>UPTC01002128.1:0-10363 GCA_900537255.1 Acanthocheilonema viteae | reverse complement strand
GGTATGGAAAGCGCTTGAAAACTTTCACGAACTAACATTTTTTGTTGGGAATAGGAAAAAGGAAATTTGACTTCGAGTCTTCAACAATTATTAGGAAACAAATATATGCGTGCTTTTGTGCCATTCCAACGCCTAAAACTTCGATGCCTAAAACTTCTAAAACCCATGAAGTTCTAAATATGCACTACACCAGAAGGCTGTGAATACGGCTTTGCACAGCAACAACAACATTTCCTTTCATCGAAAAAAGCGCTTATTGCAGTTTGAAAGCAAATGAGGATCATTAGCACCACCATTTAACACTGTTTAAGAAACGGCAAAATTAATATCAGAAACTCCTTTTCTTCCTGCCTCGAAAATTCTATTTTTGAAAATTTCGAACCAATTATGTATGATTATTATGTGCTTCACTAACATTGAAGTTTTATAATTAGCGTCATGTTCGTGTTTCCTATCCCTTTCTATTAATGATTTTTATATTCCAGTGGAACAGTCGCAAACCTTTTGCATAGTAATACAACGTTTCAGTATACCTTATTCCTAAGTTTAGTAATAAGTAATAAATAGGGATAACAATTTTCCGGCTTCTTAACGTATATGCAGTACAGAAGACAAGTTATTTAAATTTTACGATTCGGCTGCAATCATTTCGTTAATCACATGGCAGCGTTAATTAGAAAATAAAAAAGAAGTTCTGACTGAAATATTCTCGGACCACCTAAGGTCTAAATGCTCTTATATTAGATTTGAAGTTTACCACTCATTCTCGATCACATATTTAAACAATGCAAAAAAATTCACTCACTTTGTGAGATCCGCAATACTAACGCGTGCTAATTCATCATAAACATCATAAAGCACGTCACATTTGCCGTCATCCAAATCAAGGCTTTTAACAACCGCTGGATACCATAGCTGATCACCATAATAAGGTGCCATGCAATGATCGCCTACATGCCACTAAAAACAATAAGTATATACTATTTTTGTATAAATAAATTCCCGGAATAACCTTTTTTGTATAAATGAAAATTTCAATAATCCTTTAAATTATCAATTCAACCAACCACTACATGACACAAGGCTGCAACATATGAAAAATGCAGACGCACAAAAAATTCATGTTTTTTCTTTTCCTCTACCCTGCTACTTTTCAGCCCAATCCCCGCGACTGTCAGTGTAACCAAGAAAATAGAAATTTGCTTACGCAATCCAAATCAAATAAATCTAGCCATATTTTATGTGTTCATAATCAAAACTGAAACAGAAATAGATGAAAACCTTTATTTTAGAAACCTTGCGAGATTTCTTCTTTTTTTTTGTTGCCAAAGTACACTGTGCACCAAGTGAATCCTGAAAATTTGCATCTTTGCTGCTTCACAACTCTGCAAATCAGCAGCATTCGAACATGATCTTATGGTTCTTGAACAAAATCTACTGTATGATAATAACTTAAAATTTTATGATGGTGCAATTGCAAAATAATTAGCACAAAGCGTTTATATGAAATACACTCCTCTCAGTCTATGTTCAACGTACATGCATGTTAGCATACCACACGTATCACGCAATAAGTTTCATAATATGCACGTTATTTTTTTTGTCTTTCGAAAAAAATCAAATATATTTTTTTTTCTATTATGAAATTTTAGAAAAAGAATAAAACTGAGAACTAACATAAGTTCGATTGATCATTTCATCGTACATTTTAATCAGCGTACTATCATCCCAAACATCTTCATTCTCTGCATCTTCAAGATCTGCCTACAAAAAAAAAGAACATTTTGGCGGAGAAAATGACTTTCCTTTCATGCTTATGAAATTTTCCAAAATGGTCAGCGACAGATTTTGACTAATGAAATTTTTTTTTAGTAAAAAAAGAAACCAGTTAGATTCAAATTGATGATTCCTTATATTAATTCTACTTGGCATAAAAATTCATATCCACGCAGGATAAAACTTAAACGAAAACCATCCTTTGATAATATACCTTTCTATAAACAACATCTCCCTCATTTGGGCCATCAAATCCCATCTTGAATCCGGCAATCCACGAGATAAACACTTTCTGTATTAGAATCTGGAAAAAATAAATTGCTTAGGATTGACTCCATCTAAACAACATCAATCTTCTATAAATAGCTGACTAAATGACGAAACCATTCAACCCCAACACAACAAAAATGCTACAAGTTTCATGACACTACTATGGCACCACAGAATAATCTCTGCGGAAATTTAATTTGAACTTAGTCCTTCTAATGTAATGTCTTCTTTACGAAATTTCATTAAAAAAAATATTTCGAGCTATAATTTTATCCATAATAAATATGCCTTAACCGTTAGACGAAAGATTTTAGCTAAAATATAACATTTTCACTAAAATCCCAATCATGACTTCCTCATTAGACTCTTCCAAACTCCATCCAAAAAAGTAAATCATGAATGAAAAGTAAAAGTAAAGATAATAAAGATTCACTGAATGTAACCATTCATTTTCTCAAAGAATGAAATTAACACCACAAACTTTTTTAACAAATACCATATGAAAATATATAGCATACGAAATAATACATCAAATGATACTTTGATCAGTAATTACCAATCAATGATTGTATCTAACATCTTTTGGACAACAAAAAACAAACAGTATAAGTTACAATGTAAAAATAGTTAATAAACAACGATGATAGATTTCAGCGCCGTAAGAAGAGATATATCATTATCTGTCGTTTGCAGTGCATCCGAAGCACGGATTATTCCAAGTTTTCGAATAATTATTTCACATGATTACTTCGCGTTTAAAAATTAACGGAATCGATCTCATACTACTACAACATAAATTTTTTTTGAAATATGAAAAAAACCGGATCTGAAATATTATTCTCGTTAACAACTGAATAGTGTTCAGTAACTATGGTGCATATGTTTCTACGTTTTATTTAAGTGGATAAATAAAAACCCTTTAAATTTGGCAAGAATCATCCATCAAAGGAATAGGATGACTCAGAAAGGATCCAATTTGTAATTAGGACGCGGAAAGCTCGCCAAATACCTACATTATCAGAAGATAAACTGAAAAAAACCAAGAAAGTGAGGGAAATGAAAAACACAAATGTTTTTCGAAATCTTTTAACTATATTCTTTTAAAAATTGAAGAAACGAAATATTATGAGCACCAAAGAAATGAAAAATACGTATGTCTTTTTTTAGCATACAAATTATTACCAATTTATTACTGCAAATCATTAAAAATTTTACCTGTTTTTAAACAAAATTAGTGCTCCGACACATTTTCCTTACTCATCGAATAGGTAAGAAGAGCATAAAAGCCAGTCCAAATTGCATATGGAAGCAGAAGTTGACCAGCTGTTTTGTCGATCTGAAATTTGAACAAAAAAAATTAAAAGCAGACAATTCAAATCGACACTATCCGAAAGTAAACGTGTATAGAAGTAAAGTTGCAACATCTCAATTTTCAGTCCATTCCTGTGGATATATATAAACAAACAGTACTAAGTCTTATATTTTGATAGCTTTACTTTCATTTCGAATAGAAAGCAAATGATAAACTCAGTATTTAAAAAATTTACAGCTTTATTCTAAATTATTAATTTTCTTCCGTAATTTTATAGAAAGAGAGAAACTGGTACAGTCGTAAATCAATAGATTATCAGCTAATCAATATCTCAGTGCATAAATTAACAAAGTAAACAAAAAAATCAAACCTTATAAAACGCGAATGCTGCGCCAATTGCTGTTGCATTCAAAAGTATTGTGTTTCGGAACAGCTAAATAAAAGATTAAATTTAGCTAAAGTGGGAAAGTTGAATCCAAAACTAGCTTTCACTTTAAAAAATAAAAAATGGTTTATTAATTACTTACAGATGTAAAACTTCTCTTTTTGATTAAAGGAATTGTTGTGAGAGCAAAAACCATATTTAACCCATATAATCCAAGCGCCATCTTCGTATCAGTGTACTGTAAACCTGCAATACTAAAACCATTAAAATCTTATAATTTCAAGTTTCGACCTTATGTTTCGTACATAGAGCTTTAAATCATTTATCATCTTTTACGTCGGTCTACAAAAATATGTTTTATTGTAATGGGACAAGAAATAAAATAGAATGTACAACACACTTACCACCTCCATTCTTGTAAACAAGATAAGATGCATACCCCAAAGGGCTTAGTGTTGCAATATCGAAAAGAGAATATACCACTGGATCCTTTGGAGCCCAATCTGGTTTCTTTGCATGCTGAAAAATAATGCAATAACAAAAATGTACTGGAATAAACAGCAGCTGCAACACCTAATTATTAAATTTGAACTGGAAGAACTAATCCCTGAAACAATATGTGAATTTAGTCAAAATCCAACCATAAAATATGCAAGTTCACTAAAAAAAAGAGTAAAATGAAAGAGAAAAACATCCAAAATGTCAAATATCCGATAGAAATGACAAATTTGTTGAATACAAAAATTGAAAAAACAAAAAACAAAAACGACACTTACTGTCCACCAATCTACAACACTGCGATCGTTTGCAAATACAGCAAATGCCGCGAAAGCAGTGGTACCAGGTATCAGGCTAGCCAAGACAGCATTCCTAGTATCTTCCGATGTCCAAATTGGTTCCATCCCGAAACGTCTCATTTTCAATCTCAATAAAATAAGCAAGTTCTAATCATTTGTAAAGATGAAAAAAAAACACTGAAAGATGTTAAGTAAACAAACAATTTAAAACTAATCAATTCCGTACATACAATCCATCTTGTGCAAGAAAAATTTTCAAAAAGAAACATTCACATCATAAAATTTTTTTAATATAACAGTGAAGTGGATATCTTGAAATTTGTAGCAATAAACACTGAAATTACGCATGAAAACAAGAAAATTTTCCCATGACTAGCGCCAAAAAATGGCATATCTAAAAAATGTCTTGCCACTTCGTCAATTATCCCACGATAGGATTCCCATATTCTTTTAATTTTTCCTGCTTCCCGTTTTCTGTCTCATCCCATCCTTTTCTATCCTTCCCGTACGCTATCTCCTCCATCTTTTACCGTTTTTTGCTAACACTTTTTCCCATTCCCTCCAACTTCCAACCTTCTCTTAATTCCCTATAAATTTTCCTTATAAATCATCTCCCTTTTCATTCCTTATCCTTTTCCTTTTCATTTCTTTCACTTTCCTTATCCTTTTCTTTCACTTCATTTCTTTCACCAATAAATTCCCCGTAAAGTTGGAAAATTATTGATCCTACCAAAATGGGGATATGATGTTTGTAAGTATTGCTTTTAACTTCGATGAATGGAAGCTTATATGTATGTGAAAATTGCGCCTAGAGAGCATATCTTCCAATTTTCACGTCTGAATTTACATTAATTATAACCAGAAGATCCACAAATACACAAAATAGCAGAAAATCAAAACGATGAACCAATCGACATTAGAGAATATCACTACAAATCATCATGAGATTTTGAGAAATTTAACAGTTAAAAACATGAAAGATTAGAAGCAAACAAAAAGTATGATAAACAATGAGAAAAATGATGAAGTAATGTAAAGAAATTGAGATATTAATGCTAGGAATAATGTCTTGCAATTATGTAAATGGTACTACCATTAATGAGCAAAAGGAAGTCAAAGATAAAGCGGATAGATAAAGAAAGAATTAGGCCTGCATTTCTTTTGAATGGTAAAAACATCTGAAGTTAGCCACCCCAACAATCAGTCCTCAACGCAACACCATCCACCCCAATATCCCTGTACCGTAGCAGGGTTTTGAGAGCCTCTCGATTGCAGTGATGTTTGTTTGGGTAATATTACTTCGACAGTGTCGAGATGAAAATTATATTTCTCTGGCAGAAGTTTTGTGAAATCACTGGAAAGTACTCGGAGATTATTTTTGTATCCGGTTTGGCTTGTTCTTGTCATGTTCCGGGATTTCTTCATTCGGTCAGTCGTTTACATGATGTAATCTTCAGATTAGCGCTGGATAATTTCTAATAGTATTTTTTTTTTGCGTCATCATTATTACATCTGGTACGTTTCGCAGAAGAGTAAGAATTCATTGTTATCAATTTATTGCATGAAAATTTGATAAAGCAGTGTTTATATCCGGAATACGAGGAAATCAGAATTTTGGAGATGATTAATTTCTTATTCAAAATGCACAATGCTTAAAAGAAGAGTTTGATAATTCGCCTGATTCATTTTATCGGGATTTCCCGAATATTTAGTTGTTTTCTTTGTAAATCAAATCTGAGTATCCGTTAAAAGTTGTTTAACAAAAGGAGAGGAAGGAACAACAGGAGAAAAACATTTCAGAAGTATGACAATCTTTATCATCCATATTTCATCGTTTCATTTCATTGCATATGCAAGCAATATATATGGCATATGTTATCATAACTATGCCAGCTTTTTTTTTTGAGCTATGACTCAACCAAATTCCTTTCAAAGTCCTATCTAACTTAGAAAAACGATTATTTAATCTCAATAATCAATAAATCTTCAATTCTAATTGTCATATTTTATTACTGCTAATCTTTCACGAAAACTAAATTTGCACAGTGTTTGTCTGTGAAACGAAAACTACTCAATCAAAAAATTTTCACGTATACATTCTATGCTTTAGTTATTCATATTGAATTGTGAAATTTTATGAATTTTATTTTGAAGTAATTTTTTTAAAAAAAACAAACTTTATGAAAAGTATAAGTTGTTCCAAGTGCTATCAAATGTATCAAAAGAGTATGATTAAATTGCTGAAATGATGCAATTATTGATATCAGCCATATGATTATTTGCTTTCCTAATAGTTAAATTTCGTTTAATAAATTTTAAATTAGCGAATGCTTCAGGTTAACACATTTCGATTAACACTTTTCTTTGCATACTAAAATAAAATGAAGTTTTCCTTTTACAGAGAAATTTTTTGCTTTTGTAAAAGGAAGCGAAAATAATGTGAATACTAAGGTGATCCCATCAAATTCC
Source organism: Acanthocheilonema viteae (assembly GCA_900537255.1). NCBI lineage: Eukaryota > Metazoa > Nematoda > Chromadorea > Rhabditida > Onchocercidae > Acanthocheilonema > Acanthocheilonema viteae. The sequence goes on along the minus strand of UPTC01002128.1, from coordinate 3,354 downwards.
AATGCAATTTTTGTATCATCATATATGAAGCCTGCAGAAGTAAAATATATGCTTACAAGAAAAAATATAGGATGATAAATATAATTAAAATAAAGTCGTCTAAAATTATTCAATTGAACTTAATGCATCGACTATAAAATTATCATTTTGGTGGAATAGTTTTACATTTTAAAAAAAACTGTATGTTAACAATAATTATAGAGTTAAATTTAAAATTTACTGATGAAGCTGACTTTGCAGTTTTTTATGGTAATTGCGACTTAATCATAAGTCAAAAGTTTCATTTCATGAAATAAGTTATAAAGGCAATAAATAAGTTCTTACAAATATAAAAGTACCACCAATCTCCAACATATTTATAGATACGATAAGCAGCATAACCAAATGATAACATCGTTAAAACATCCAACAATCTATAAATGGAAGGATCCTTTGGTGGCAGTGCCTTAAATTTCAGTCCCTTTTCTCTTCTATCAAGCGGATAATAATTTGCATAAAACGTTTACAAATTTTGCGTTTTTCAAACTTCTTCTATTAAAACATCTTTCTTTGGTGAAAATTTTTCAATTCATTTTGTCGATATAAATAAAAAAGGAGAATTCGAACTTGTTAATTTAAAATAGCAAACTTATCACCTATTTTCCGCAGCTTTGATTATTTGAAACAGATGAGAATAAGTTTAATGATTTAGCAAATGGTACTAATGAAGAGATTATGGAATATTTTGTATCATTTGTTGTCCAAATTATTTCCGAGCCTAGACGTTTTGCATGCCATATGTGATATGCAAATTTTAAGCTAAACTTTATATCGTTATTGTTTTTCGCCAATTGATCTAACACTCTTTTAAATAGTAAAATGAAAGTTTAATTGAATTTGAGAAAAAATTTAACTAAGAAATAAGGATAAAAATAAATAAATAAAATCAATATACTAAAGAGTCAATGGCGGAGGAAATGTGGAAAAATTGAAGGAAGTATGGACATTTGCCTAGCTTACTATAAACCCGAAGAAGTTTTCACCTTTAACCTTTTCAAATGTATGAAGAAGGAGAGGAAAAAAAGGAAAATGAGAGAACATACCGTGATGTGCATACATTTTCAGAAGACCAGTTACAGTAGAAGAAAAAGATTTCACTTCGTTTAGCTTTAAAAAAGAATATGCAAAAACAAAAAAAAAAATACAATACTTAAAAAATCGCACTTTAAAGAAAGCAAATTCCCACATGATCAAAAATTAATTCAAAAAAATGAAGAATAACTTTACCGATTTCTATAACTGACGTTTTATTCCAAAATTTATTTTGAAAAGAAAAAGAAAAAAAAATGTTCTCGAAATAGTGAGACATGAGATAGCCCATGAAACAATAAAGCTGCATTTTTAATATTTGATTAATTCTGCTCAATTTCCAATCAAATTTGATCCCAAAGTTTCGTTGCAAATTTTTATTTCAGTATAAATATGTAGCACATACAATTGAAATTAATTAAAAATTTCAAAAAATGAACAATTACTGATTTAAATTGAGCGAAGGATTTGATTTCGACCTACAATTTGTACGAATATCAATCAACAGAGATAGCAATATAAATAGCACAATACGATGGAAAACAGAGTTCTCAATACTAATTTTCGATTTTCGAATTCAGATTTTTCATCGCATGCAATATAATGGTATGAAAACCAGTCCACAATACATATGGTACCATCAGTAAACAGGCGCAATGATTAATCTAAAAAATTTGAAATTTTAATTTTAAAATATAAAATTTCAATATCAATTGTTTAAAGATAACAGTTTAACAGTTCATTGATGCTACAGGATGGTAATCACAGTGTAAGCAGAAAACAAATATCACTCATAGCGTATTTTAACATAATAGTCGTGAAAAGCTCAAACAAAAATTATTTAACTGAATAGCTTGCTTTTTATTTTATAGCAAAATAAGTGAAAATAAACAAACAGACAAACAAGCAAATAAAAAAATAAACAAACAAACCTTATAGGCAATAACAGCTGATCCAGCTGCTGTTAAATGAATGGCAATCGAAAAGTAATACATCTAAAATAAGCTAATGATAATGAAAAACAATCAATCAATCAATCTGTTTCTATTAGAAAAATTTTTTTATTTGAATTTTTAAAATTTTCATTCTCAAAGTTTTGAAACTTTCGCTTTTTTGAATTTTTTTTAAAACAAGGAATTTCGAATGTTCTTCTTTAAAAAATTTCGGAAAAATATTATTTGAAGAATATATATGTTATTAAATAGTCAATAAATTTCTCACAGCTTTTAAATCTTTCTTTTTCATAAATGATAATGATGCAAAGCATAGCATTAAATTGCTACCATATAAACCAAGCGATAATGCTGTTAGCGCATTGCTTAAACCTGCAAATATCCTTCACTGTTCTTGAGTTATAGTGAGATTTTCGCAGTTTTTTAAATTACACATATATAATCCAATTCAATTCACTTCGTTTTCATTTTATTTATTTTGAAATATACTCAATAAAAGGATTTAAAATGAATTACAATCATAATATTGTATGATAACAGTTTAATAAAATTTAAGAAAATTGAAAAACAATCTTTCAAATCGAAAGAAATTTAATTGTAATCAAATGAAATAAAACTGATTTAAATTAAATTAAAATAATCTAACAAGTAACATACCGCCACCATATTTGTAAACAACATAACTTGCATAACCGACAGGTGTAACAGTTAACGCATCCGTGCTTGCATAAATATATAACGATTTCGGTGCCCATTCCGGTTTTTTGCAAGACTGCAAGATAACTTGCTAAATTATTCTAATCGAACGATTTAATTTTATATCCAAATTTTATTTAAAAAAGTAGGGAAAATTTTTTAAAGTTTTTTTAATATTATAAGAAATGCACTGTTGATTATTAAATTAAAATTAATTTTAATAAATTTTTTCAAAATTTCAGATTTAAAAAATGAAAGGAATTTTACATTCCACCAATCGATAGGATCGTTTGATTTATAACACGGTACGCAACTACTAAGTTCTACAGCATCAGGTACCATTGCAGTTAGGATTGCACGTTTCGTATCTTTTGCTGTCCATGAGAAATCTGAATTTTTTGCGATATCATCTTGATATTAACTGTAATAACTTTTCAACTCTTTAATATTAATTTTGAGAAAAAATTTATGCCATTTATTAGAGTATCATATTATCGGATTAAATAAACTTAAAAATTGATTAAACTTTAATGAATTGGTAAGAAAAATTTATCTCAGATTTCTTGCTTTATAACTTATTAGAAAATGTATCTTTTATCGTTTCTATTCCAAAAAGAAATAAAAAACAAACAAACAA
>UPTC01002127.1:318-10364 GCA_900537255.1 Acanthocheilonema viteae | reverse complement strand
TTTAATTTTTTCTGAAAATTTCAATTTTCTCACATACCGCATTAGAACGTATTATGACACATAGCAACGTTATGTTCAAGTGTAACATCTCAAATTCCTCTTTTTTCTTTCATAAATTTCAAATTTATCCGAAAATTTTCAAATTATTTCCTAGATTTTATTATTTCATTTTTCTTTATGTATACATATATGTTTTGCTTTTCTTTTTTAATCTTCGATGATTTGAAAAATCTGCTAGTTATTTTCTAAGAATCGATTTGAAACAAAAAAAAAAAGAAATGGAAAGGTGTTTAATAACTTCAGCTGCGTGCGTTCATTATTCAATTTGCACTTTTAGTTGAAAAAATTCCCAAACGTACTCAAATCTTCTTTGTTACAACGTTTCATTCTTCCCTCCTTTTCCTTTCTTCTCTATCACACACATACACGCACACACATAAACACACATACACACATACACACACACATAAGCACACATACACACATACACGCACACACATAAGCACACATACACACATACACGCACACACATAAACACACATACGCACATACACACACATACACACATACACACATATACGCACATACATACACACGAGGGACGTGCACGTGTACACGCACGTACATATACATATATAAATATGTGCATATTATATGCAAGCACATATACTCATTCATACACACATACAGGACACACACGTATGCACGTACACATATGATGTGAACACAAACAGCAGACATTTCAAACATTTTCGAATATGTTGAGTAGATTAGCTGATTCGCAAGATTTTGCCACTTTTAGTATGGTAAACTTTTTTAAGTATTTGCATTTTCGAACATGTTTGCAGGAAAGGTTATAGGTCACATGAATGTTATTAGTATAATGCATACTTTTCCTTCCACTATATAATCATTGCCTTCTTTTACTTTTGTTTTTTTTTTAAAAAATTTGAATATTTTTCCAGATTTTTGGTTTTCCTTTTCCAAATTGAAAAAAAATTTGCATTTTTTTCCACAAATTTTAGTTTGATGGAACCAGTTGTGTTATGGGTGAAAGCAGGATCAGATGGTATACGCTTAGGTGGTGATCCGTTATGTCATCAAATTTTTATGATACTAATCGAGAAAAGCCTTCATCCCGGTTCTGATCTCATGCAAGTTTTCCATTTTATGCAAATTCATCTAATTTCAATGAATAAAATTATATTATTAGCTAATACTATCCTGACAAACTTTTCCCTCGTCCTTCCTTCTCTCTGAGATATCTTTCTTTTTCACGGTATTATCACTAAGTATATATATCAAGAAAGCTTCAAATCAATTAATGTATGTTATTATCATATCTAAATTGAATGAAACGGTTTGATCAGCGATACTGTGATCTATTTTGGAGAAGCTGTTATCCAACAAACATGATTGTTTAGAGATCATACCATCTCATATTTTGGTCATTGAACGATCCAATAATCATTATGGAGTGTTAAAACATGTTAAAGTACGTACTAAAGTATTTCAAAAATGATTTCAATGTTATAGATTCAGTGTCAAAACAGTCAACGAGGCGAAACCTCCATCAGAATTTCGTGAGGTGGATTCTTTTCTATCTAATTTATGAATTTAATTCTTGAAATCTTCAAGAAATTTTCAATTTCTAGTTGTGCATAGATGTATGTAAACACAATATAACGAGAAGGGAAAAGGGAAATTGGCACTTTGAAAATTGACTAGAAGAATTCCGCGTTAGATTACAAAGTTATACTTTTTTTTACAAAAAAATCTTTTACTTGATAATTATCTGAGGTTCAGGATAAGATGACATCAGGAATATAAAAAATATAAAAATGTAATTCAAATAATGATGGGTCAGTAGGTCAGTCCTCCGAGATTTTTCTTATAAAGTTTTCACTCTTGACTTCCAATTATCAGAGTTGCAAATTTACCGGAGCATTGAGCAAGCAATTTATCAAATTCAGGAGATTAAAATAATGGTAGCTTACTTTTCTCATGTTATTTATTTCCGAAAATTTCTGCAAACCCATCACAATCTAGTTTAAAGTTTGTTTAGTATCCTTTTCAATAGCAATGAAAGATGGTTTTGAAATTACATGGAATCTTAAAACCAAGTATGATCTCAATTGTCGATTTGCAGGTTGGTCTAAGGCATGCCCCGGCGTTGCAACACGGTGATGACTTAATCTTATCTCATCAGGATGAAATTATTGATTACATCGATCGGGAGTTCCCAATACCATCATTGAAATGCGAATGTTCCGCTGCTTCTGATGCTACTGCAAATCTTTTCCGTTCCTTCGCATTTTTCATCAAGGAAGTTAATACCGATCCAAAAGTACGTCAGATTTTTTTTATTTCAATCTCGGGAATCCCCTTTTTCTTAAAGCCTAAAAATTTTTATCGCTGCACTCAGCGATGTTTTTTCAAATGTTCTAAATATAAGTGAATTTTTTCATATTGAGATCTACTTACTTCCGAAAGCAAAAGATCAGGAGTCACTATATTATTGTTATTATCAGGCCCTGAATATGGAATTGATACGACTGGATCGGTATTTTGATACTATAAGCACACGATTTCTGGCAGCTGATCATTTAACTCATTTGGATTGTTATATTTTACCCAAATTACATACCATTCGAATTGCCTTAGGTGCATTGAAAGAATACGAAATACCGACCAATTTACAGAATTTATGGGGTTACATGAAACGTGGTTATGCTATGGAATCGTTTCGGAAAAGTTGCCCAAGTGATCAGGTCATTATTTCTTTTATTGTGCCTCACTCAACCTGACTTCAATTTTTCATTTACTTTTCATTTCCTAGAATTTTTCTCTCAAAATTCTATACAATCATTGAAGCAAAGAATGGATTAAATAGAATAATCAGTAGGATAGTTAGAATTATAAGGGTAGAAAAGATTGGCGATAATCAATATTCTGTGCAACAGTACATTTCGAGCAAAATCTTCAGATACTATAAATTTCCAGTTACTTTCATATAGTAAAATTTAAGGTTTGTGTCCCTTTCAGATGCAAACGGTGGCAATGTTGCATTTAAATGGTTTAAAATAAGTGTTAAGGTGTAGCAGTATTAGAATAGTTTAAATATGTTTTGCGAAACATAGAGTCTAGTTTGTTTGTTAATAGCTATTCCATATCTTCAAACCCTCGAAAAATTTTCTCTTATTCTTCATCTATTTCTTTATTTCTCGTTTATATCTGTCCCTGTTGCAAAATCGTGGAGTAATGATGAAATCTGAGAGATCTTAATCTATCTGAAGTTTAAACTAGACATCATTATGCTATGATATACCTTCCAAAAAATATTTTCTGGGGTATTTATTGGGGGTTTTTTTTTTGAATATAAAATACCGGTGGCTAAACTGTCCAATTTTTTTGTCGTGTTTTTTTGAAAAATCCATTCATTACATGTAAAAAAGTAATTGGGAAAATAACTCGAGATTTGTATCATACAGGAAATAATACTGTATTGGGCAGAACGACCAGATACGCCAAATCTAACATCACAGAAACGATCCCAATTATATCGCCAGAAAACTACTTACAGCTGGGATACTCCGATGGATACTCAAAACGGTAAAATTAAAGAGAACGGTAGGTAATGCAGATTAATACACTGCATTTTAACAATACATAAATTTAATATAAAGAATTGAAACAATACATTAATTTTTGATTATGTTTGGTTATATATTTGGATATAAATTTGTAAACAAAAGTACTTTTTCTCTTTTTTTGCCAATATATAACAACAAATTTTATTTACTCGAAAATTGTTACCACAAGTACGGATTGGCTATTCCAGATAAAAATAAAATTCAAGAAAGTGTAAATGAAAAAGTATACTTACATTTAAAGTTATCGGTGCATTTAGCAGTATAGACATATACGGATTAGGGGATTGTTTTCTGGCTGTTCAGATCATGAAAATTTGTTACTTGTATTACAATAATTTTCAGGTTGCTCAGATTAAAGAAATTTGGCATGTGGACTATGTTTACTTGATTTTTTATCTTTTAATTGGTATATTAATTGATTTCTTCCCTTTTGTGCTGTCTGGTTGATATGCTGATACGATACCAAGAGATATCGATTAAAAGAAAATAGAATCGTCAAAATTCCAGTGCTAAATCTCTTGAATTTTTTTCTAAACTTTTGTTTAAAAGTAATTCGCTTTTCCTCTCAAAAATTCTTTGCACAGTAGTCGGAAAAGTGATATTCATTTTATTGAAAATGAATCTCTTTTTTTCTGATTCAGAAAATAAACTTTAATAGAGTTTGAATTTGAATCAATATCATAACTTTATGTTATCAATTTTGTAAGAAGGGAAGAAAGATATCTTTGATGGAACAAAAAAAAAGAATATATTACGATAATAGTAACCGCAAATCGAGGTTTAGTCATAAAAAATTATTAAGAAATTAAGAAAAAGATTTGAATTTTCAGGGAGAAGCATCTTGCATACATGTTATCTGTTTATAATAGAAACTGTGACTTACATATTAATCATTTAGTATGTAAGTATGAAATTTCAAATGTGTTTTTTGTTTGTTTCATTACTGACTAATATGCAAAATAAGGAAAGTCTCTAAAATATATTTCTGTGCGTTCATTTGCAAAATCTCATATATTTTGTCCATATTTTTTTTGCACTACAGATCTAAATTTCATTTCTTGTAAATGTAAACTATGAAATGTTGGTAAACAAGTTTTAACAATCTTTTATACTGTTTTCATTTCGTTTTTAACTGTAGCAAACTTCTATTTTTCGGCATTTGAAAGTTTTCCCTCGAATTGATGAAATATCAAAAATGGATGAAAAAAGAACGTTGTAATTTAGAGGACATTAGAGAAAATTGTTCACCAAAAACAATTCAACGAAAAAAAAAGCAAGCCAAGAAGATAACTAGAATAAGTACTTAATTGATGGGGAACAATGAAATATTTGGATGGAAAATTATCAGAAATGTCGAATTTGCAAAAGTTTGGATTGAAAAAAGCCAAAAGATATCACTGCTATTATTAAAGGAAAACTTTTCACTGATTCTGTACGTAATTATTAGCAGGGAATATTGTCTCAAATTATTTGTCAAACGAAAATTTCACTTCTTCCATGATACTACGAAAGATGAATCGCAATGATAACTTAATATCATGCAGAGTGACTCATAAATATGTAAATGCATATGTGACGATATATCAAATATAAGATCTTTCACTTTTCCTGGTTGTATTTTCGGATAAAGGATTTCAAGCTAAGACTTCAATACAATTCAATTATTTCATGTTCAATAAAAAACAAGACTTAATCCAGAATGCTACCTCAAAAACAACTTCGGTGGGAATTTAAATTTGCATGGTGATCAAAGGAACGTGAAAACTGCATCATATCTGAGCAATTATCGACTACCTCCGGGCAATTTTCAGGTACGAGGGTGGAGAGTTTGGATCGAGAGTTGGGATTAGGTTGGTAGGGAATGAGCGAACAGGAGTGGAGTTCAAGGAATTTTGGAATTTTCTCCAATTTGAAATTTTCGAAATTCATCTAAATATTTTAGTAATTATAACTTTCCAGATATCTGCATTAAAACAGCATGGCTGAATACGACTTGACTAAAAAGATGGCACCATTTTTCGACCTTCACTTAGTTATACCATTGTTGGAATTTATTGAGCCGAGGAATGTAAGTCAAGTTATTTTTAGGTTTCAAATTATATTTTTTAAACAATTTTTTATGATAACAACTTTAAAGTGTTTGTGTTCAGTGTTTTAAATTATTTTGCTTTATTGGAAATTCGAATGCAATTATCTCCAAAATTTTGTGCAATTCAATTTTAAAGATCAAAACGTAAATTAAAATGATGTTTGATCACTTGGTATAAGCACATTTTTGTGTTGATAAGTATATGAACCATTTATATTTGAGGCATAATCATTTTTTGACCTTCCAAATTTTTTTCCTTAGATGTGTTTATATATAGCAGCTTAAATGTCACATGCTGGATGTTATGATGCATTTGCTTCCTAAACTTTACATTTAATTGTTGCTTGTGACTTGTTAAAGTCATTCTTCCAAATACACTTCAGCTAGTGAAATCTTTTTCTAGATTTATGACCACGATTCACTGATTAAAGTGCATCGTCGAGTTCTGCTGAAAACAAATATGATTGATAGCGTAATTGAAACATACCCAGAAGGTGAAGTACCTAAGGAACTAGAGCAACGAAAAGTTGAAATTCTCAGTCAGGTATTCGTTAGCTTTTTATATTTGACAATTTCAGCCTCTTGTCGAAATTGTCAAGTTTTTTATATTGAATTAACTTCAGTTAACTTGTTATTCAAAGGATTTGTAATGAGACATTTCTGTTTTATAAGGTTCTTTCTCGTCATTCATGATCGGCATTGTGCTTTACCTTCGTATTTGATATAAACTTGGAAAATCGTATTGCAGCGCGAAAAACTGAAAGTCAAAGTAGATCCAGTTGTGGAAATTCTGGAATCAGAATCTGTGAAAGCAATGATGGACAGTCATGAATTAACGAATAATCGAATTCTTGAATATGTTACTGCAAATCATGGAGTAATTTTATAAATAATAACCGGAATTTTACATACTTTTTTTTGAGGTTAACATGTGGTTTGCTTGCTGCAATTCATAGGCTTGAATAGTGAGTAGTTGGGAACATTATGAAAAGAATAGTGGAAGACTTCAATATCTTGTTAAGTTGGATGACAAATCCGTTAATAAAAAAAATAAATAAGAATAAGGAAACAAGAAATGAAGGATATATGTAGGACATATATTTGTTATAGATATGTTTCTTAGATGCTGATAAGCATTAAAAAAGTTCATTATTTCTCAGCTTACTGAAGAAATGCTTGATTCGTTGTTTCGTTACGCGAAATTCCAATACGAATGTGGTAATTATTCAGCTGCATCTTTATGTCTTGATTACTATCGTAATATTATACCGCAACAAAATCCAAACTATCTGAGCTCACTATATGGCAAATTGGCTTCCGAAATATTGCTGCAAGTAAGTGTGCTAATTAAGACTTCTGAAGCTGTCTAGTGATAATATAACAGATAAAGAAAAAAATTCTTTAACAGAAATTCTGAACAAGCCACAGTTTCAGTTTCATAGTTGTCCGGGTTTTTTTTAACATTTTTATTAAGAATGTTTAAAACACTAGAATAAGCAGGTATGGTTAATATATTTGGCTATGTTCTTTATTTCATTTATCAAAAAGGACGGGATCACTCTCACTTTTTCTGGATGAATTAATTGCATTTTATAAAAAAAACAATTGCTTTTGTTAACTTTAAAGCAAATTTGAAGAAATTTTGATTTCTTTTGCTAGGAATGGACGCATGCTAAAGATGATTTGACCAAACTGCGAACATACATTGATTTTAATCCATTTGATACCGAATTAGAATCAGTGCAGCAGCGTGCATGGTTAATGCATTGGGCTCTATTCGTTTATTTTAATTATCCGAAGGGACGTGATGAAATTGTTGAGATGTATCTTAATCAGCAGTCGTATTTAAACACAATACAAGTAATTCTTTATTGCCTTATGTTTTTTTAATTTTTTTTTTATTCTGAGAGACATTGGAAACATTTTCTGTTTTTTACACTGTTAAATTTTTTCATTCATAATACAGCCACTATTTTTTTATTTTTGCGTGATCCACAAGCGTGCAATATTCAGATTGTTCATGTCGGTTATTGTTTCTTTCTCTTAACTTCCTTATTCCGCTTAAAACAATTTTTTCATATAGAATTTTAACGTTCAAGTCATCGTTTTCTTGAGTTTGTAAATGTAGAGTGTAAGCGATATTTTTGTTTGTTTCTTTAGATAGCTTGTCCGCATCTTTTGCGGTATTTGGCTGTAGCAGTTGTGACGAGCAAAACGAAACAGAAAAACAGTTTGAAAGATCTGATCAAAGTAATTGATATTGTAAGTTGTTTTATTGGAACATTCTTATAATAAATTCAGGACAGACATAATTAATGATTCAAAAATAAATTGTTTCGAGCTCATAAATTTTGCATGCAATGCGGTTAGGCTTATACTGATTTCATTATTTCATCATATCGTATTTTGATTGTCATATTTCTTCAAACAACTAGTTTTCGATTATTTAATTTTCTGATTTATCACTAATCAGCTTAATTCAAGGAACGACATAATTATGAGGATCCAGTTACAGACTTCTTAACTTGCCTCTATATTAAGTATGATTTCGACGAGGCGCAGAAAAAGCTGAGGAAATGCGAGGATGTTAGTTTTTTAAATGCTTTATGAGAAATAAAGATTCCCGAAAGAAGCAGAAATTGTACGGTAGTTTCAGGTCTTATCAAATGATTTCTTCCTGACCGCTTGCTTAGAAGATTTCCGAGAAAGTGCCAGATTGTTAATCTTTGAAATGTTCTGCAGAATTCATCAATGTATTTCGATACAAATGCTTGCCGAACGTCTTAACATGCAGCAAGTATGCATTCATTATTTTGTAAATTGAGCTGTGTTATGAAGTAAAGCAGTATCATTCATAGGATAAGCTCTAAAACATGAAATAAGTTTCAGAGAGTTTTGCTTTAATTGCTTTTACGAAAGCTATATTTCAGGTAGAAGCAGAAAGATGGATTGTTGATTTAATTAGAACATACCGTATTGATGGTGCTAAAATTGACTCCAAACTTGGACAGGTATAATTGTGACATTGCTTGAATTAGATACGTTGAGCTTTATTGTTATTTAAAACAATGGTGATTTTTCGTCATGAAAGTTAATGTAAAGCAAGAAATGATGTCGAATAGTTCGAACGAAACTTTGTTTTTTAATTTGTGTTTTCATGGCTACTCAACTTATTTTAAAGGTTGTTATGGGCGCTAAAACTACCTCTGTCCATGAGCAAGTGATGGAAAATACGAAGCGTTTGACTTTCCGCGCGCAGCAAATTGCTCTGCAACTAGAAAAAATGAAATTCGACAAGAAGGTTTGTCTCATCAACTTTCTTATGAAAAAGTCGAGATTCTTGAACATTTTACTTTAGCAGTTGCATAAGTTATCCCATCCACGCACGTAGTAATTGTTGACGGCTGTTATTTAAGTGGATTTTTATTAATAGAATTTCATATTAAATTTTTAAATTTCAGGGAACTTGGAAGGCTGAATTATCATGATAATAATTGTATGATAAATTATTTGTGATCAGTTGATTGTACTTCTTTGCTTAGAATGCTTTTTTGCTGCTTATCTAAACTTTTTAGAATTTTGATATCGCCAAGCTTTAGAATCTTTTCTTCGTTCCCATCGTGAATTAAATGTGGAGTAGTAGGAACTATTCATACTCGTGATTGATTTTTTCGCGGTGATTTCATTTCACTTATATGTTGCTGTTCTTTTTTGGCAAAATATTGCATGCTAGATGATCAGTCTCATAAAATGAAGAAATGTGATTTATTAAGGAAGTCGTTGTTATTAAATAGAATTTGATCTTTTGTTGTTACTGTAAATTCCACTTCATATGACTCGTTCTTTTATAATGTCAGCTTTGAGGTAGCAAGACGGGATTACGATATTATTGGATGAGGATGGTATAAATATTCTTCCTTCTAATTTTCCCAAAACGTGTCAAGAATTTTCAGTGTATTAGACCAGTGCTTGATAAGCCTTTCTTTAGTGTTTAGCCTGTAAGGAGTGAATTCGTCCTCGTCCATCTCATCTTTAATTGGTATTGATAGAGTAGCTTCGGGAGAGATAAAATCTATTGGACGAATAATTACAGAATCATCAAAGTTTACATAGGTTAATGGACGAGTATTCAATATGCCTTCTATCTCCACCAGCAAAGTTATTAAATCTGCTGCATTTAACAATTTCCTTCCTATAGCTCTTCTTAAGGCTCTTTTTGTTAATCCAATTATCCTTTCATAGATTCCTCCGCTCCAAGGAGCCTTTGGAATTATGTTCTTCCACTTCATTCCTCCCTTTGTCAG
>UPTC01002126.1:0-10374 GCA_900537255.1 Acanthocheilonema viteae | reverse complement strand
GAATCTGATATGCATTTAGAAACTACTAGAATAGATAAATATGATGCAAAAATACCATGCGTTTCGTTGCATTCATCTCGTACTACCAAATCCAAATCCATATCGGACTCATCCATCTGGTCAGAATGATCTTCCACAACGACGATAACATCATTATTACTAACAACAGGTGCTGGACATTCGACTTTGTTATTGCGGCTTTTTTTGATAGAAGAACCAGAACTACTCTGTTTGCCTTTGCCGTCGCAGTTGTCATCGTTATCATGTTCACCTGTATCCTTCAGTGATGATTTGGTACCTGGTGCTGTTTGGTCACTGCTGGATGGATTTGGAGAATCGTCTTCATCTACAGGTGGGCAAAGACGCATTTTTAATCTTCTTTTTGATATGGAGATTTAAGGTTCGACGAAGTTTGTTGGCATAATAATGCCGATCAACGATAAGATGAAGCAAAATTAGAATGATAATGACTCATGTAATTAGCCCAGGCAACTTGAATTGGCAATGCTCAGATGCAATCGCTTCTCAACATCAGAGCTAAAGTTAATAGAAAAAATAGGTGCCTTAATGGAAATGAGATAGTTTAAGTTATAGAAAACAGCGTTTTCTAGCAAGTAAAATAGCTGAAGCTGTCGACAGTCTTATAAGCTTGGAGCAAAAGTGACTGGAACTGTTGACCGCCTTACCATTTCTGCTAGAGTAAACGAAATTTGGATGGTGAACGGAACTGGAAAGTCAATGCAGTACGAGAGACTGCCTTCTCCTACAGATCAAATTCTGATGGGAGTAAGAAGACAACGAATGGAACGATAAAGGAAGAGTTTCATGGATGCAGGAATGGCAGTGGTTATCGATTTGTATTTCAACACAAAGGGGTAATAATCTCCCGAAGAGCAAAGCTGAAAGAAAAGAGCAGAATTTTTTTAAAAGAAAATCTCAACTTTTACATAAATGTTTATAATTTACGAAATTAAAACAATTTCCAAAATTTGTGGATATTTTAAGATTGAAAGTGAAATGCTTAATGAAAGTTAATATTAGTACTAAACAGATGTTTATCTATTTCATATCAATATTAGCGCATTCTAGAATATGATCAAGCATTACGTTGAGATAAAAAAATCATATCCCTCTATCATGAGAAAATTAAGTTATTTGGATCCTGTCTTTACTTTATGATGGATGTTCGAAAATACAACTATGTATCAGACTCATCATCTACCGATATCAAAGCATTTCGTTCCAGATCTACTCTTAGATAATCAATTGAATAAGCGTTAATTGATCTACACCTACATTACTTGGATAAGTAAGTGACTAATCATCACAGATAGTGAAATCTTCGAGTAATTTTGCTATGGATCATTTATGTTTTTCCGTTAAAGGACTATGGATAAACATTCTTTAGTGTGTCATTCTTAAAAGAATAAATCGTTTTGGAATGAGTTGAATTAAACATGTCAAATATCCAGCCACTAAAATGTTGTACATGTTACTCGGTGGAATTCAAACTTTTGTCTTCTTCTATGTCAATTAATCAAACAATCAAAAATTTTCAAATAATCAAAATAATCAAAATCAACCAATCAAAGTTCCGAAAATAAAATTTAAGCCACTTAAACTCTTAAATACCAGAATGAATCGGACTTAAACTCTTAAATAACACACTGAACCAGAATAACGTATCTAGCCTAAATATACAAATACTTTTTGAAACACTGAAAAAGTAAAGGAAAATCATGCCAAATGTCAACTATGGAAGAAAGAAAAAGCTTACCATCATCAAAGGAATCTGGCAAACCACATAATGTTTCATTTTTAGCCTCTGCCATCAAAATTGTCTTTTTTGTCGTCTGAAATTCAAACTTGATCCAGGCTATTTGAAACATTATGTAATGCGGAAATCATACCACACACGCAGTTAAAATTTAAATCTAATGCCGATATAAGCCAATGTAAACAATTCTACAAACTGAAGCACTCTGAAGTTTATAATGTGCATTTTAGAATAACAAAAAGAGATCACTTCTTTTTGTGGCAACAGTATTTTTGAAAGAAAAGATATATCGCTATTATAATTGTGAAATTCGTAGTCAAATAAACTCGTGAATTACTGCAATTAAAATTTAAAAGTATAAGATGACTATACAAAAAAAAAAAATACTACTAAAATACAAATAGCATCGATATCAAACCTGTAAATATGAATATTAAAAAGATCAATTCAAACCTGCTCGGTCAAATTTACTTAATATACTTCGATATAATGCTTCTATAATCGGCATGTGTCATACAACGAAAACTGGCTAGAAACTGATTCGCAAAAGTGTGTAATTATGTACTTCCCATATAATGCATTCTTGATGAGAGGTCGAAGAAGTGATGGTAACATTTGTAAATGCTAATCTTTCTTTCTCTGGCTATGTATGCTTCCTCTCCTAATCAGTCATATTTCGGTATGAATATGGCAAGTTATTTTTGTTATTGAATTAATTGTAATTCAATTACTTAACAAATCAAATAATTGCTCACTCTCTTCCTCTTCCAATAATCAATGTACTACATGATTGAACACTTTATTACTTTCATTTTCTAACATTCTTCCATTTTTATTCTTTCATTCTCTTCTTGTATGCGAATTTTCTTTCCAGTCTAGGAATGATAGAGAAATAGCACAAAGTATGGAAGAAAAATAGAGATTGAGAGTGTGGATGAGAGATTTTTGCGGTGCATTGAATTTTATTTTTACTTTTTTTCTTTTAAATTTAGTAATTTATATTGGGTTCTTTTTTTCTTGAATTTATCTGTTAAAAAATAATCAAATAACAGAAGATAACTCTGCTTCATATACTTCTCTTCTCTTCACTTTTAAATGTCTTTGCTCAACTATCATGTAATGAAGAAAGTAAGAGAGCATTAGTAATACAAATATTCATACATTTCCTCTTAGCTTCTTTTATTACCGACATTTACCTTTTCTATTTTTGCCTTATAAACTTTTGTCATTTTCGTTTGTTCATTTTATTTTTATTCATTTCACATGTGTAATGTTTTGCATCGTTTACATTGTTATATATTGGACTGTTTAAAGTTTGCTATATATGATTGTCAGAAATTCATGCGAAATAATAAGAAATCAGTGAAAGAAATGTAGGACTGAAAAAGTAGGAATGTGTGAAAGGAATATGAAATAGATATTCATCATCTGATAACTAACCTGGAACAGATATCAGAATAAGGAAATCTAGCTTAATAAACATAATGTCGAAGGTATTCAGTAAATAAAAGTATCTTCTCGGCTATCATCATAGGATAATGTAGAAACCAGTCTGGTAGGTTTATGGTGTGTAAACTTAAAGAGGAAGTCTTTATAACCGGTTGTATCATACTCGATTAATCTATTAATCGTACTCGATGCCTTCTCTACCACTATAGTCAGCTTTTTTTATCAGTTTTTTTGATTACATTCCTTTTTTTTTTTGTTTTGTCATTTGCATGATAATGTTTTAAGTGATCAATTGTAAAATACATTCTTTCTTTTTAAGATTGCCGGTGGTTTATTATGCATTAATGCATTAATTATTCAATAAGACTTTCGGAAATACCTGCTTGGTCAGACGAATTATTTCTGTGTTTTAGTTTATTTTAATGTTTGTCAAAAATTACTACCTTTGAAAGGTTATAATCTGTTGACAATTAGTTATTAATAGCATGAATCTTATGTATAGTGATATATAGACAGTAGTTTGTGGTAAATTTTTCATAATACTTTTCACATCATTTTGATAATGGACAATTAGACATTCACCAGTATTAGTTAAATGATAGTAGACAATGACTAGAAATGATATGATGAATTAGATAAACTAGTAAATATTAATATTATCGAACATTAGTGAACTTCGGTTCTTTAGAGTGAATTCTCTTGAGATCGCAAATCGCATTATCTTTCAAATTTAGCAAATTGTTTTTTTAATTTTTCACTTTAGCATACTCTAATACGCATTGGATAAACGGAACGAATTCCGAATTAGGAATTTATATATGTGCTAGTATTGAAAGAATTTTTTTCGGAAATGGGTAAGTAGCTTTTCTTTAAATATTTGTATCAATTATAGGGAAATCTGTAAATTCAAATGTTTTGTTGATTTATTGATTTTTCTCATCATTTATTTGTGACTCTTGAATTCAGAAAATAACAAAGCTTTCTCCATTGGAGCTACTTTGCAATTTTTATCTCCAGAAACACATCTGATAATTTTGCTTTGTCGTTTTTCCGCTTTATATAAGTCACTTGTTTTCATTGTGAATGAACGATCTTTTGAAGCTTAAAGCTATGGTTTTTGTTCGGAACAACGAAAAGGGCAATATTTATATGCAACCTTCCCAATTTGATTTGTCCTTTTTCATAACTCATAGATATCGCCCTACTGATCAAATTAATACCTAATGCACTTTTGCTTGTTTTCCATATTTGTTAAATTTTATAAAAGTTTCGCAATTTTGGTGTATTTGTGGGATACAATTCATTCACATATTGCTCGTCTAACAAATAGTTATTATGTTTTAGAATTGAAGAATGGCGTTATAAGGGGTATGGTGCGGTATTTATTGTGCTTCAAATGTCGTTATTTTTTCATTCTCCTGGGTGTTATTTTGATTTTTATCTGTTACCAGTGGTTCTTCACTTTGCTGTTGACGAAGAGTACTGTTGAAGAAAAACATGTAAGTTAATAAAATTTCAAATTCTTAGTGAATTTGTGATTTAGTTTTAAGGCACTTTTGTGTTGTATGTATTTCAATTACTGTAGATTACATGTCTTTCAGTTAATGTAAATTACACTAAAATTCGAATTGTGTCGATTTTTACATCCTTGTCAAAATTGGTGCTGGAGACACCAATTATTCTCGTCTGTATAAAGTTCATAAAATATTTTAGTCGTTTTTGAGAAGTGACAGGCAACGAAATTATAGCTATTTCTATTCATGCTGAAATATAGAAATTTGGAGACATTTCTAGCGATTATTGAAACACTCAAATCTGGTTCCTGTGAACGAATAAAATATGAACTAAAGAATATGTTAATCAGAAATATTGAGAATTTACAGTTTCATGAAGAAAATATAGGCATAATGTTTAACAAGAATATTACAAGTTAAATTATTTGAAAAAGAGTTTTGGTTAAATATACATATTTAAATCTTTAGTAAATTTAACTTTCTTAGTAATAAATTAAACATCGAAGGTTCACTAATTAAGCAGATGGATCAAATTAAGTTATTAAATAATTTGCTGGACTAGTAGCCTTTTAAAATCCTTATTATGATATCGGCATGGATAAATACGAGAGAGAGTGTTCATACCCGATGTTACGAATAATCACAGGAGACTAATAAAAATACTATGGCTTTCTTATTACATTGATCTCACACAGGTATTTTTGATCAGTACCGCTTATTAACTATTCCTTAAAATAGCTTTTTCGATGCTTGTTGTAAATATATTATTACAAATAAATTATTCTTTAAAATGGCTTTTTTTGGTGCTTATAGATTGTCTTCAAAAGCAATTACGGTTGATGGATTTCTTTTAATTAAAATTAGATCAGGTAACATTTTTTCTGTTGCTTCTATGTCGCACAAAATATATCATTTTTGTCCTTGCTTTACTTCATCGATATTCATTTTATCCGACTAGGACAAATCCATTGCGTGGGCAAGGCTGTAATTAGTTTCAAAGTAATGTCAACCAAGGTCTTATCTTTCGAAACTTTTATAGAACTTTTTGACAAGACTCCATTTATTTTTTAAATTTTATATGGAGGAAAAAAGAAAGGGTAAATAAGAAAAGCGGATGAGTATTAAACTTGAAAAAAAAATGTAGCAAGTTCAATGATCACATTTTCCTTCATAAAGAAAATGACTTACTTAATGGTTTAGGTTCATAGCAAGTTTTTATGGTAGATTATTTTGATATTTTTGAATTGAATTATGAGAAACTGATCATAATTGATCTACTTCAGTCATAATTATTCAACATGAATCGGTTTTTTAATATAAACATGAAAGAAGGGAAATCCATGAAATTTTTCTAAAGGAGACGATTAGAAAGAAATGAGGAATGCAAAGCCTTTGTACATCATTTATCTTGATCAATTTTGGTTAGTTTAATATCTTTTTTCAAGATTCTCAACGATATTGCTATGTAATTAATGTGCATTTGCTAATGAAATTTAGATTTCCTTTCTAGTTTTATTTAGAAAAATTGCCAGTTAAATTAGATAAAATTAGACATGAAGATTGCTTTATGTACTCAGAAAATAGAAATTTTCTTACACTCTGGTAGCTATTTTTCAACTGCAAAAATAGCTCTGTTGATGACAGTCAATATTATTCAATGATTATCATCGTTTACTTCTCCTATCTTTTTCCTTTAAATGTTTGTCTGCCAACTAATATTTGCAGGTACTACCATTGTTTTTCCTAATAATTAATGATTCATGCACAGTTTTTACAACACTTAATGGTTATAATTTTGTAATTAATGCTTCTAATTTGAATAGGTGAAAAAAACCAAATGTATAGATATAGAATTAGAAGACACTTTCTGAAATTAAGCGTATCTAAATTTTAATTTTTATCTAGTCTGCGAGTGGATTTAAAGAAAAAAATAGGAAAATTTTATTCGTAAATATTAAATAACCAATGTTTTTAGATATTGTTTTTCAATTTATATCTTATTGCTTTTTCTGTAATTTTCCTGAACTTGCTGTCATGCTATCATTCCTATTGCTTTACAAATGCGTTTTCTTTGTTAGGGTCTCCCTGCTAATTTATTCATTCGGATAAACAATATTTTGTTAGTCTGTTGAGGGAAATTACCTCAGCATCAGTATTCTGTTGGATCGGTTTTTCTTATTACATGTTAAAAGCCAACTTTTATATAAAACTTAGAATTTAAGATTTAAGTAGGATGGGATGAGCTTCCAAATTCATTGGATTTTTCAAAATGTCTGAACACCTCATTTTTTACTTTTTGTCTGAAACTTCCAGAATAACGTAATTATTTTATGTGGTCCATCGATTTAATGTTTAGATATGCATATAAAAGTCTCTAATGATGGCAGATTTGCTGTGTTGTGATGAGTTATACCACATGGTGGGTATGAAGTTTGATAGTTGTCTTTTTTGCTTCTAATTTAGAGAACTTAGACTGGGGTAATCATTGCCTTCTCAAGAATCAATTTTCTAGTACATTCAAGCATATAAATGGAACTGTTATCACTATTTCTTCTCTATTGAGCAGTATCTTATTAACCATTGTATCATTTTGTTTGAAACACTAAAGGTATATTCTGTGCCAGCAGTTGAATTAATCGCTATATATCGGTTACCTATTGACTGGACTAGTTTTGCCTTTCATACAACTCATTCAAATTTGGCAATTTCGGTAATTATATTGAAATTTGAACAAGTCTTAGAGAAATACTGTAACTTTTGGATACAAAGAAAATGGGATTGGTAGAGAAAGGAATTGTAACAAATTTCTTCGAAGAGTCAGAAGCTAAATTTGTTAAAAAGAAAGGCATTCCAAATCAAATTTTGCTTCCAAAGTCAAATAATAGAATGCTTCTGTTGAAGGAAAATTGATTCAAATGTAATCGACATGTTGAGAGAATATGAGATTATCAATATTTTTTTCTTTCTTTGAAAAATTTTTTCATGAACGGTACAATATCCTGAGTCTTAACTTCTCGATTTTTAGACCTTTGAGACACAGTGCTCATCAAGTATGAAATGAGTTCTTCCTTTTTTGCTTTCATCCTGTTTTTCAACATAAACTGTTAAAATTTAAATGTGTACTTGATATGATTCGAGTTGTGCAGATATTTAATGAACTTCAGCAACATCATTTTTCATTTATGTCAAAATAATCAGCAATTTTAAAAAATTTCCCTTACTGCAATACACAGAGTATGTAACGCAGGATCTCAGGTCTGAATTTGATCATTAGTCATTTCCAACTAGTTTCGAATTTTTGAAACAAAGTTTTCACTTTCAGTTAACAGAACTACAAACATCAGAAATCTCCACTGACAACATAGTAAATTTAGCGGTATATATCGAAGCACAGTGTCCGGATACGTCGCGCTTTGTTCACCGACAACTTTTATCTACATGGCAAGAATTATCCGTAACAAATAGGATTTCGCTTAAAATTGTACCTTTCGGCAAAGCGAAATGTGACCCAGTTGGCGATAGTGACTATAGGTAATTTCAAAATATGTTTTTTGAATAACGTTAATGATACTGTTAATATATGCACTATACATTACCCGCATGGTACTTGATTTAACCTTATTAGTGACAGTAAATTGGGCTTTTATTTTTACAGTTTTTTGTTTCTCGTGACTTTTTTGTTTGAGGTTTTTTTATTTGTGTGATGTTAGTAGAAGGGATATTTGCTGCATAAGATATATAAAAAGGTGAGTAGTAAATAAACAAGTAGGTCTACATTAAATGGTAATTTTGTTAAATAAAACTTATGAATATTTATGATTGCTTTAGTTGTGAATGTCAGCATGGGCCGGCAGAATGCGAATTAAATCAACTTATGAACTGCGTAATTGAAATGGTTAGAAATCCGCATTACTATGTTCCAGTAATATCTTGTATCCAAGGAAAGCGTGATCTTCGTTCAGCCGGATTAAAATGCTTGTCGAAACTTCTTATGTCCAGTAAAAGGTTAATTTCAGCAGAAATCTATGAGTTGAAAAGTTGAATGGAATTTTTAATATTAGCGGATGATTGATAGGATATTATTTTCCTTGATTCTGGTATATTTGTTTGTGTAGAAATGGAAGAACTGCACACTCAGCATTGAGTTTTTAGATAATTCTGTGTATATATGTGCATGCAAAAATAAGATGTTGTGTTTTTGTGCAAGTGCACTTTTGCTTAGAAGATAAAAAGCGAACACATCTTTTTTTGCTATTGCAAAGAAAATATGAATTATTGAGTAATCAAATTTCTTAGTGATTGGTCTTCTGCTGTTAAGGTATTCATGATTCCTAGAAATTTTCCTGCCTATATCAATACGTTGTTATCTTGTGAATATTTCAGTATCTTACTATGCGCTGAAGGAAAAGAAGGAAGAAGACTTCTGGCAAAAGCAGGTGCAGAAACAGAGCGTTTGCAACCACCGCTGAATTTTGTTCCTTGGATTATGATTAACGAAATACGCTCAAGTGATGCATTCTACGATCTGAAAAAGAATCTTTGTGATGCACTAGATCCTATACCGGACCAATGCAAAGAGCACAATAAATAAATTCCATTGCAGCAATAAATATGTAGTTTTTTTTTTTTTTTTAAAGCATTGCTGTCATATCAAAGTTCGAGATCAATCACCATGTGATGTGAGTTTTTATTAATTATTTCTTGTTACTTATTTTAGAAAATTTTGTGGACTGTTTTACGAATATTCGACAAGCAGAGTTTAACATAGTATTACAAATATGACTTTAGGTGAAATTATGAAATATAAATTTATTTATGAAAATTTTGCTCACTTATTATAATGAAGTATTTGGCTATGTGAATACCTTGATTATTGAAGGAATAGTTTTTTGAATAACTTGATGTTCTTATTCTAATGTATGCTGAACAATACTTGCTATTGGCTTTGTTGTATGTTAATTACTATGTTTTTGTTTATCAATTTAAATTCTTCCTGTGGAGTTATAGAAGAGTGTGCAAACAAGCTTGCTGCACAGCCTAAGTTCTTATCTGGACGATTTATGATAAAAGAGAGAAAGTGTGCATCAGCCTTAACTTAATTACACTTGTTGCTTAAAACTTTCTCCACAGTTGCCTAAGTTGGTTGTTTTCCTAACTTTTTTGGGAAAAAAAAATCCAAAATCTCAAGTTTTCAGAACAATAGTTGCTTAACGATTGCAAATCAGAGCAGTAGTACAGATTCTAGCATCTAAATATCCAAAAAGCCTTATACTTTCACTTGCTTCCATAATTGATTTCTGTTATTTTACTACAGTTTTTTCATATTCTTATTACAATTAAGTTATAAAATATATAATTCATTTGTTCCATTTATTTCATAAGTGCTTTTACTTTTAACTTTATATATTTTTTAATTCTAATTAGAATTCTGCTGTCTTGAAATTTTGTTTTAACATTTATTTGCTGTCTTACATTTTCCACATATATATTCTTAATGACTACTTCACTGTGATAAGAATGGTATTACTTTACTTATTCAACTTACTTATTTCATGGATATTTCATCTTACATATAAACTATTCATAAATTATTTATCTTAACGAAGAGCTTTTCATTTGTAAATGACAATTTAA
>UPTC01002125.1:0-10377 GCA_900537255.1 Acanthocheilonema viteae | reverse complement strand
TGGCTGGCACATATAAACAATCCCGATTTATCAATTTCGCCAGGAAGGAACCATTTGAAGATGGGAGATCCAACATAGCAACTTTGAAACCATGCTTCAGTAAATGCTGCACCGTCGCTTTACCCAGGCCTGATGCTCCACCGGTTACCAGAGCTACTGCTTCCTGTTAAATGAATTCAAAATTGCTACGAACTTTGAAAGTTCCATTGAAAACCTTAATAAGCATGGTTTAATCATTTGAATTGCAGTACTACAGAATTTTCTTGTATTCCAACATTACATCCCATATCAAATATTATGCATCCTCAATTCCCTATAATTTAAAATATAATAGGTAAAGATATTTATAAAGCGGAAGAAAAAGGTTGTTCATCGGCATTATAGGGAATAAAAGAGAGAAGGTAATACTATTCAGAAATAAAGTTAAAAATTTCTATAGTCTGAAGGAACTGACCAATCAGATGATAATTTGTGAAATGCTCACTCTAATTAATTCCTACTATGTTCATTGAGTTAAACTCGATTACTCAAAGACTAGTCCAGAACCAATACAGGATAACTAATATTAAAACTATAATGAAATGAAAAGGAATACCTTCATACCGGTGAAGTCCCCGAAATCACCGTTAAAGATTTGTTGATGCTATCATTATTGCTGAGATCAGCAGGCTGTAAGTATAAGTTAGGATTTCTGCTAAATTATTTAATGACTCGTGCTATCATTGGCTTCTCAACATTAGCATCACCTACTCTCACAGGTAAATGATATAACACCTATCTTTTACATTTATCAACTCACAAACCACAAAATTCAGTTCACCAATGTAGCCACAAATTCCTATTCATAGTTCGTTTCACGTTTCGTTGCGCACTCTGGGATGCTACGACGTGAACCCGCATAGTGAATGACAAAAAGTGAAACGCTTACGTGGAATTAGAGACTTACTATTGAAGTGATTGAGGTAGAGAGATTTGGGGGAAGCAGGTGATAATATGATTTGAAGGGACGAGAAGATGATGAGTTAGTAAGATTAAAAGACATAGAGTTAACGAAATGATACATGTGTAGGAGTTGGAACGTTTCTTGGATGTATGATTGTAAAGATTATCCTGAATGGAAAAAGAAGGCGGGATCGATGAAAAAAGGAATGATGGATTGAAATAAAATGGTTAGACAGCTATAGTGGGTGATACTATGGATGATGCGAATAATTTGGGATCAGAAAGATATGCAAAACAACTCTTCTATCCTAGAAAACTTAAAGTTATATGCAAATTTCCATACAGTTTTTTTTTCTAATATTTAAGTCAAAAGAGCTGAATTAAGCATAATTAAAAGCGGTGGTTTGATGAGGTGTTGCTGTTTGTGCTTTCATTTATCTTTAACGTTGAACTGCTATTGCTTCTAAATTCTGATTCCTTGGTGTTGACAAATATATTAAAAGTTCACGTTTATCTGCTTTGGATAATTTATAGGTTGAATCTCTCTTTGGCAATAACCATATTTTGGAAGTTGAGTGATTTTGTAGGCGCAGAGAGTTTCGGCTTTTAAGTAAAATAGATGGATTTAGATTTTTTGCTGGCGCAGAATGCGGATGTGCTTGGGTATAGCGAAATTAATAGAAACAAAGTATTTTTTAGAGCAATGACAACGCTGTCAACTTGTGCACAGGAAGGGAATGGAAGCTTGAATCCAATGTCATTTACGGATCAGCATGGAAATGTCATATTGGAACGCTTGCGTTATCAACGTGAGACGGGGCGTTTTTGTGATGTATACATTGTCGTCAAGGATCGTCATTTTTGCGCACATCGAAATATCCTTGCAGCGTGCAGTCCATACTTTGATTCTATCTTGAGGAATTCGAAAGTTGTGAAAGAACAGGTTTATTGTATCTACTCAAGTAGTCATGCTTTTGATACTAAATATTTTTGCCATAATTTTTTTTCACTTCGTATTACTATATTTTCAACCAAGCACTATCTAAGATAAGAGTTATAAAAAGACTTGTTATTTACGGGTTAATTGACACGTCAACAAAAGTAGAGAATTGTAGTTTTTTAAGATGAATTGTTGCTTTTAACATGTTAATGCAACAATATGCTATTTATATAGTTTAATTTTCATGATGGCACTTGCTTTATACTCTAAATTTACCGCTGTTAACCTTACAAGTTAATTTTAGGTGACCGTCAACTGTCAGAATCCTGCAGTTTTTGAACTATTGCTCAATTATATGTATAGTGGAAGTGTTGTCATCGATCGTAGTAGTGTAACGGACCTACTGAAGCTCGCTAATAATTTTCTGGTTAATTTATTCTTTGATTTTAGAAAAAATACTCTGCTGTAGGGCATTCAATATTTTTGAGCTTCCATAATACAGTATGCTGATATACTTTGTTGACTTACCTCATATTCCAATTAAAAAATCATGATTATAAGAATTATTTAGAAATAACTTGTTATCGTTCTTTTTTGTTTCAGATAACGCGAGTAAAGAATTATTGTGCAGAGTATTTGGACCGTTACATGGATTCAGCTAATTGCTTATCGGTGAAGGAACTTGCATTGAAATATAATTTACCGGCTCTCTTGAAAAGTGCATGCGATTTCTTCGATTTTAACATCAACAGATGCTTGCTAGAAAGCACGGATATTGTTGAATTCTCTTTAGCTCAGTTGAATGCATTACTAGCCGAGCCAAAATATGCTAATTCTATCTCTCCTGATATCCATCTGAAGTAAATTATATTTCTTTTCGCGAATCATTAAGAATTTATGTATTTATTTAAGTTTTTGCTGTCAACTTCTTTTGAAACTTTGTCTATATTCCTTTATATGGCTTTTTAGATTTAATGAGTTTTATTTACTTTAAATTTAGATTAATAGTTCACTGGATTGGACATAATCCAACGCAGCGTGATTCTCTCTTCAAGGAGATGCTAGCTACATGTC
Source organism: Acanthocheilonema viteae (assembly GCA_900537255.1). Taxonomy (NCBI): domain Eukaryota; kingdom Metazoa; phylum Nematoda; class Chromadorea; order Rhabditida; family Onchocercidae; genus Acanthocheilonema; species Acanthocheilonema viteae. The sequence continues at coordinate 7,421 of UPTC01002125.1, read as the reverse complement.
CTCTTTCATCGGTTCAACCCGCTACTTTGGAATATTTGCTGGACTATTCGTCTTTCCTTATCAATTCTCAAGCAGCACGCTATACGTTAATGCAAATGATGTATAGTTCTAGTTCTCTTGCATTTCTTATTATTTAAATTAAGAGAATAGTTTCTGATAGTTTTTCGCATGAAATGTGGAAGTACACTTTTCATGCATTTATAAAAATTTTTCGACCATCACTGTTAATTCAAAAAAGCATTATATGACAGATTTGATTATACGTAGTTGTGCAATCATAGTGAAATACTAAAAAATTGGAACATTATTTTTAGTGTTTGGCGTAAGTATTTCCAAGCGTGTTATTTATCTGTTGTACTGTTATTCATCCATGAGCTCTTTAATATTGAATCCAGGCAGAAAGCGATTATCCTCATAACATGTACTATCTCCTATTAATTCTCAGATCTTTCTTATTTTACTATTTATTTTCAAAGGTGCAAACATTCAATGCCAATGGCAAAATACCAGGCACAATATCGAACTCTTACTGCTCAGTTTGGCAGCGAAAGAACGGTTTTTTACAATGATGCCCACCTGACATATGGCAATAATTCACAGCCCCAGTCACAGTCTCGTAGTATCTCGCAAGGAGACACTAGCTTTACAACGTATGAATTTATGCTTAAATTCTTTTCGTCAAATTATCAATGTAAATGCAAATTTTTAATTTCTATTTTCGGAAAAATAAATCCGAAATCGGAGTGAAAGAAATATCAGTACAAATCTCCTAGTGGTAAATAATTTTGTTTAAAAATTTTCTTGTTATTTTAAAAAAGATAGCTGCAGCGTAAAATCAGAGAGGGGAAGTTCGCAGAGTGGTGGAATTGGTAATGAAACTCATGAAACTGATACCAACAAAGTACAGGCACAATCAGATTTTAATGAAGAAACTGGACAGCCTCCTGTAGTCGGCGCTTCAACAACTGAAGAAGTGGTAATTTCTATTTTGCTCATTAATTTTCATTGCAAAATTCTGTTTTAAGCGTCATTATTTCCGAATGTTTTGCTTGCGTTAAATTTACTACTGAATTATAGTATAAAATAGGAGATATTGTTTTCACACTAATTCTATTTCCATAATAACGGAGTTAAAAACTATTACATTTATTACATGCTCTGACACTAGATATACTCTACTTGCTAAGTTCAGAGTTGATTTCAGCTAAATCCTACAGGAACAAATGATGGTTCTCGTCCATCTTTAAAGCTGAAAATTCATTTAAATGCAATGAATATTTTGAATCGAAAAAATCGTCTTTTAGGTTTGTTAATGTTCTTTTTTATTCCGTTCATGTCATGGCATAATATGACAAAAGATTGCAACAAACTATTGTTCTACTTTATAGGGAATTATGATTTCAGGGAAATATGATTTTCTTTTTTCCTCGGAACCAACTTTTCACTTGCTTTGATTTCTTTTGCTATTCTTATAGCTATTGGTGCTTAGGAATTAGAATCAGAAGCTTACTTTTATTGCTTCTCTCCAGCTGCTGCCGGTCGTCACAAATTATATCGAAAATCAATAACTGCGGCAAACCAAATGTTGGCAAAACGGCGAGGTAGACCACCAAAGAATAAAGGCTTTGTCCGGCCTGAAGCTTCGAAAGTAAATGAGACACCAGTAGCTGAAGAATTATATCCAGACTGTGGAACTAATTCCAGCGAACAGGTAGATTTTGATCTATTAAACTGAAACTTTTGGAGCCATTTTTTTTATTGCAGAAAAAAAATGAGTTGTTAATGTCTTCGTATGGTTTGTAATTTGTTGAACTTAAACATCTTTCTAGGTTATATTTGACGAAGCAGATGAGGTTGATCCGTGTTCACAGCAGGATGAATCCGATAATGAAGCAAATGGCGAAACAAATGGTGCAGCTGTTGAGAAGTTGTTCAAATGCGATTACTGCACATACAAAAGTTCAACTGCAGTTCTCATTAAGCATCATGTTGTACGAGCACATACTCGCAACATTGCTTATGTTTGTTCCCTTTGCGTTTATGAGTGCCGTTGGAATCGAGATTACTATGAACATATGAAGACACATTTCTCGGTATGTGTTTTAAGAGTTAATGATTTAAGATTGGTTTTTTTTTTTTTTTGAAAGAAAAGCAAAGTTACTTCACCCATTAGCCAGAAAGGAGGGAAAATATGCATAAATTCGGCATTTATGTTAATATCTGCAAACTACAGATACGATTAGTAGCATAAGACATCTAAGCTTTTCGATATAAATTATTCAATAATTTTCTGATAATTTAAGGGTCCACCTTTTCAATGCGATATGTGCCAGTATGGCAATGATTCCATCCAAAGTTTACTTTCACATCGCCTAACACACTGTAAGTCTCTTTGCATTCACCTGTTATTTTAGCTGAGGATCAAATGATTCTTTCAAGCTTCTCAAAATATTCATCTCTCCATAGATTAGCATTAGCCTTGAGGAATTTCAGTGAATTCTCATACAGAGAAAAAATTCCGAATTGTTTATCGTTCATTATATAACTTTATTTCAGCTGATGAAAGACCATTCAGATGTACATTATGCGGTTACAAAAGCCGCTCAAGAAATCATCTTATTGGTCACATCCGCAATCATGCCGTTGATAAGCCTTTTCATTGCTCCGAATGTGGTCGTGCATTTGCAATGAAAAGTACCCTAGATCAGCATGTCGCTGCGCATTCCGAAAATAGGTGTTGTCATCTTTAAAGCTCAGTGTGCAAAAACTACCTTTTTCTTGTGACCTCTCAAGTTAGCATTACACATAGCAGTTTGGAATAAATTTAGTTTTTATTATTTATAGGCCTTATCAATGTCCTCATTGTGATTTCTCGACAAAATATCAAAGCCATCTGATTTCTCATCGCCGTATTCATTCGGGTGACGTTTTTCATTGTCATTATGACGAATGTACCTATTCATCACCCAAGAAAAGTCAGCTTGCTGCACATTTGAGGTAAATTTAGTGCCGATAAGCTTTTTATTATCTTTTTTTGTATCTGTAAATCAGACGCAAAATTCTTATAATAGAATTAATAATGAAATAAAGCTTTTTATTCGTTATTTTTAGAGTTAGGAGGAAATGCTAGAGTTTAAAGAAATCATGAGTTGGTTTTGATTTAAACGAGTTAGCTAACTAAGAATTAAAGGAATCACGTGAAGTGTCTACTATATTTCTTACAGGTGTGCTTGGATAGACATTTGTATGTAGGTTTTTGATAAAATTTACAGACGTGTGGGAGTTTTAATGTCGCTATCAATTGTATTTTAAAAGTTTGTAGTTCAGATGTTTTAGAAATGTTACTGAAAGATATTTGGGGCAATACAACAAGTCTCTGGATGTGTATCAGTAAATGTAGCTTATTTCCGAAGAAATAATCGACATAACTTAACGTACTATTCGGTCACCAGTTTTTATTCATACTTTTTGGTTCAATGAATTTTGTTACTTCCAGAACGCATTTAGCAGTCAGGGCGCATCACTGTAAGACATGTAATCGTTCTTTTATCGAGAAATCACATTTGGTACGACACGAAAGGATACATTTGGAGGATAAACCTTTTAAGTAAGTTTCAGAAATCAAAATTAAACTTTCAAAATTAAATTCAGTCGAAGATAAGAAGCTGAATGACTAAACAATATTTAGATGCGACAACTGTGATTATTCATCTTCGAGGCGGGATAAGTTGAAAGAACATATCCAGAAACATCATAGTAATTCGAACAACGGTAAACAACATAGACGAAGATATCGGCGTGCGAAACAGTTAGCGCAGCTTGCTGCACAAGCGAAGGTTTGAGTGTCGTGATCTTTGTTTTGTTTTGTTTTATAATTTCATTTCTCTTAGTCCTTTTGAAATCCTTTAAATTTAATGCCTTACACTTCGAAAAGTTGCATCGTAAATTAAGTTTAAGATGCAAAAATATCGCAGTAAATTTTAGGCTAGATTCTGCTTTCTTTTATCGAATTTTCAAATTTCATTTTTTTTAAATTAATATAGCTTTTGACTAGCTTCATTACATGATCTAATTATGTAGAAGATCTTGAAAGTTGTGACAAGACGGATAAATTTGGGCAGCATTACTACGAATAAGGTCTAACATTTCAATTACGTCGAAAAATTTGCATTGCAAACCTAATATGCTTCATTATTATTAAGTTGAACACTTTTTGTTTTCTTGAATTTCATGAATCTTTTGATTTAGCAGACGCAACCAAATATGGAAAATATGTTTCGACCAATTCCTTCCTCAGAGCTAGTTGATAATTCACCGAATAGCATGAAGAGACCTGTTGCCACCAATGTATTACCTCAACAAAACATCTCCGAATTTGCACTATCTGATATATCTCGACCTCAAAACGAGCATCGTCAATCACAAGCAGCTGGACATATCGAATCAACGCAACAAACGCATCCACATTCGTTAATGGACTTTTCATCTCTTAATACCACAAATCCTCTGAACATTGGACGACCATCCTCAGCAACGGTGCCTGCAACTACAGCGATGTCTGTTTCACCAGCAATGAGCCTCAACTTTCATATAGGTAATTTCGTCTTGATTTCATTTATTTCATTTTTTATATTTTTGGTTCGTGTTTTTCAACAGCAGTTGGTAAATGAAATAAAGAATAAGTGACTGAATATACTTTAGGTGCTATTATGGATTCTCCAATTGAATCGCTACGAACTCCTGTGCCACGTAGTCCACACAGTGTTAGTATACATTCGGATTTTTTTGACGGTTCTTCACCTGCTGTTGGCCAAGATGCGCAGCGCCCTATGAGTTTGCCTCCATACAGCGGTGGAGGAAGTTCAGCAGCTAATAATCAGGTTGGTCCGTCTTGGGCGTGGTGATCTTCAATATTTGGTTATTATAAAGTAAATGTCATTCATCAATCAACATGTCATAAATAGGATCGAGATAGTTGTAGTCAAATACGTGATCAACAGGCCTTGGCAAGTACTTGACTTAAAACAAGTGAAATAGTTCCTTCTGTTTTCTAGTTAATACATGGAAAGATGTCGAAAATGTAACTGCCAATTAAGAGATACGACAAGGGGATTGGGGCTTGATCTCGTGATGTAATATATCCTGCATGGTCGCAATGTAATGTTAATATTACATATTGTGGATATACAAATTTTCCGTTTTTGTAATATATTCATCAGATCTTTCAATGAAGTGAAACTATCAAAATATTTATGTTTTGTGAGCCGCGAAATCCATCAGTTTCATGGCTGTCTTCATGCATTTAGTATACTGACATAGTCTTCGTACCGACAGTAATACTGCTCATTTTATACATTTTCGGAGCAAAATGTTTAAAAAATTCAAGTAAAATTTTTAGAGAAATGTTTTCCTCGAATACGTGCATTTGCCTTTGCATTATTATTAATTTATCTCAAATATTTTCCCTTGTACGAGATCTCATCTTTTTTCATTTGGTTTTTCACATGTTTATCGCTGCATCTATTGGCTTGATGTGCATAAAATACTGTAAGCCGATTCTCAACTCATTTGATTATATAAAACCAACACTGGGGTGTGCTTCAAATTGGTAGTGGGAGTGTCTCAGTCAGTCCCACCATTCAAAGAGAAATTCATATACCATGAACGTCCTGCATATTTACTGCATCCATAAAAATCATTCTTTCTTATCAGTGATAGCCGGTTAATATATGATTAGCAAACTCAGTACTAAATTCGCTGTACAGTGAATATATACGTTTTATCTAACCGAACTTGCAGTTTCAATGACAATTTGTCAAGTAATTATCAAAGTAATTAGAATAAAAACAAATTTTACTTAAAATATAAATATGCAAAAGTCTGACGTCTAGGTTTTGGAGAAAAAAAAAGAGGCAAAGAAAGACTTAACAGACAGCAAACTAGCTTCCAGTGCTTCAAAGATCGCTGTGTAAAATGGCACCAGCTAAATATGCCAGTGACGGTAGATGACAAAACCTGTGTACAAGACTATAGAATATCGAATTGATTATTAAAATGTAACCCAGTAACATGGAACGATGAACAAGGACTCCTCAGGAATAAGATACGATACGGTCATATTCGGGATGTAGAAAATGAATTATTTGATATTTCCATGGCAAAAAGCTCCTGAAGTAGAAGGAAATTACGAGGAATTTGTCTGCATTATGGATATACATACATATATCGGGAACGGAAAAACAATACATAGTACAACCTCAAAGAACTTACACCGCATTTTATATCACCAAAAATTACTTAATGCTAATATACTGAACGCATAAAACCAACCAATACCAACCAATAACTATAAAGTAGTAGTAGTAAAATCTCTTATGTGAAAAGTTATAACAATGAAGTAAAACATGACAGATTGAGAAAGTACAAACAACTTTTTTTCAGACAATTTTCCCCCACACGTTGAAAAAAAGTGATAGAAAATTTTTCAACGCAACTATTCATAACAAATTATTTAAGAGTTTGGATAGGAATTTTAGGTTTTCTGGATTTCGAACAATTTAACGTCGGTATCATACCAAATTGGCGGGTCGATATTTCTAAAAAGCAAAGGGAATATAAATTATTACATAACGAAATATAAATAATGGCCAAAATATTTATGCACAAAGCTCGTGTTTCAGTGCAAAAATTAATTTTCTGTACCTCCAATCATCATTCCTTTGAATCTGTGCATAAAACTTGCGAACAAAAAGAAAACTCGATGTTAAATCTTCGCAGCTTACAAAATTTAAAATCGGATAACAAAATTCTCAAACAGCTGATTATAATTTTCCGTAGCTCAGAAAGATACCTTAAATAAATGACGCCCCACAGATACGTTCGAAACCAATGATTAGTACCAGCGTTAGCCTGATATTTTCTAATAAGTATTGGATGAGGAACAGGTAATAATCCTACCAAAGTACCATGCTGCAGGAATTTCAAGATTTCGCTTTCATCTGTTAAACCTCTGCAAAATTTAGCATTTCACTTGAACAGAACATATCAAATATTTGCGAAATATTTCAGTTCTAAAGCTATCTTACGCAATTAAAAAAAATGTTTTAATGGAAATATTGAAATCGGAAGTTTTCTTACAATATTGCCAGCGATATCTTAAATTTATCTTACTGAAAATAAAAAACTTACTTATCGATGCAAATCTTTTCAACCTGTGGCACAAGAACTTGCAGAAGCCTCATCACCGTTTGAAGAGGAAGTTTACTTTTCCAGGACTCCACCCAATCTGTTGTTGCCACCCAACCTTCCTGTACACCATTATTTTTTTCATGTGCCAAATCATTCATTCCTTTTTCTGTCATTGTTGATACTTGCGGCGTTTCAGCCAGCGTAGCCTTTATGTTCGTCTTGTTTTCCACGTC
>UPTC01002124.1:0-10384 GCA_900537255.1 Acanthocheilonema viteae | reverse complement strand
GTTTTTCTGTAGTGAACTAATTACTAAGGCTATTGGAACCGTTTATGTTATAATTGCGCGTGATATTCATTTTCAGATCAGTCATATAATGTTAACTATTTCAATGAAATCTTTGCAGGATAATTTTAAAATTCAGAGGAGAGTCAGACATTTATAATGCTCAATATTTTAACCCATCCCGGTATTATTTTGTGTTATCATATGCCAGAATCAAGTTTTTCATTATCTCAGGTTGATTTTATACCATCTGTTCTGCATGCCTTTGACATTTCTTTAATTGTATATCGTTTCAAATTGTGGGTAAGATTTTTTAATTCGCAAGCACCGCCCATATTTGTAGGTTTTTATTCGTAATAATGTACAGTTAATTGTAATAATCATTTACTTAATTCTGCTATAAACACAACAGTATATTTAAAAAGCGATCTTATTGCTAAAAAAACATCAGATTCAATGATATAAAAAATGGCCTTTTTCAAACTCAAACTTGAGAACTAAGAGTCTTAAAGGAAGTATGTACAAGTACTGAATATGATACCTAGAGCTGTGAATACTTCATCCTAATTATTTTGTTGATTTGAGTTCAGATCTTGCTTCGTGACCTCCTTTTTTATATTGTCGTTCTGTAAAAGTCATTCTTTTATGCTCTGCAAAAGAAGGGAAATGAAAATTAGAATAATTATCCTGTTCCGCTGCACATTCAATAATCTGAAATTGGAAGTTTTTCATTCAAACCTCAGAAATAAAAAAATTTTGCAGCAGAAATCTGAAAAAAAATTCTATTATGGAAATGACGGCACCTGCTGCGCAAGTTCCTGTTGGATGCTAGCATCTGCTAATGAAGCAAGGTAGACAAGATTTCGATGAAGAAGTTGCTGGTACTGAAGAGCATCATTTGCCCTGAAACGAAAATTAATCTTATTATAAATTCTTTTCCAGTAATTTTTCTTTGACTATAAATGATACAGTGAGCATAATGAAAATAAATGATCAGGGATTGGAAATAACTGTCGGGGTATAGTACTCATCATTTTTCTAATTTGCTGATAAATTAGAGTGATCAAAAGATATGATCACTCAAAACTGTCACTATAATTAGCAACTTCACTAGACGTTTGCTGTTTGGGGGTTTCAATTTCATTTACAGAACTGATTATTTATGAGCAGATATGCAAAGAATCTTGAACGAACCTTCCCATGTTTTGGTATCGCACGATAACTTTAATCAACTGACCATTCTCATCAAGCATTTTTTGAATTGTGGCTTTATCCGGTTTCGCTCCAATTTGTGCACTTCCCGCAAATGTTAATGACATTTTCCCTACAGTCATTCTTTCGACATGAAAAAGTCGTTGAACTGTATTTATGTGTATGAACAACGTCGAATAATCAAAGGTCTAAAAACCATCATATGCTACAGTTTTCTCTGCTAGTTCTTAAAATTGATGTTAAAAAGACAGCAAATCTCGAGTGCTCTCCAAATTACTTATTTTTTAAGAAATACTATCATCATAATTTGTAATTTACTAATGCGCTATATGAATATGACGACCAGTATAACGACGGAGATGGCAAACCGTAAACAATCCAGGAAAAGGCTGCAATCTGACAACATAAAACCCAAGCGACCATGGTGACCGTTAAAACTATCTAACTTTTTTAATGAAGTCAATTCACTTAAACAATCATATCCCTGTCAACTATTCAAATGTTTATATCCTCAAGTGACAAACACAAACTAGAATAATAAATTTCTTCTGGTTTAACAACCATAGTAAATATGTGAATGACAAGTTAAATATGATGAAAGCTTTATTAGTACAGAATATTTTGGAAGCAAGTGTACATTGTTACAAGTCAAATTTCTTTAAAATATCTGCCAAATCTAAAATCTGTATTCCTTTATACTAAATGGGACCAAAAATCATTTACGATTATCTGGCGAAAGACTATAGCACTTTAACATAACAATGTACAATATAAACCATATGTGCCATTTGGATGCTATCACGACAGGAAGAGTGCTTATTAACTGTCAACAGTTGCATCAATTACAACTTAATCAGTTAAATTGGCAGCTATAAGCATTTGAAAATGAAGTATGATAACGAGGACATAACGGTTTAAAATAAATAATTAACTTGACTTGACCTGCAAGTGATTGTCATGTGCAATTACTTATTTGTAACTCTTGTTCGTTTATTCCACGAAAAATTCTCTGCATAACTTTTCGGCTTAATTATTCGTTCATTTGGTTCAATTACTTCATAATTCAAATTGTTCGTTTCACAGTACCGAATCGCATCTTCCTTCGATGCAAAATCCATGGTCATAGAAATATTACTTAATGGATCACCCCTGCAAATAAGAAACACTAAAGTTTTATATTTATGATAATTCAATTCACTGGATATTTAGTCCGTTATTATATAAAAAAAATCTTCCAGCACTTTAGGACGAATAAATGGAACTTAGTTCTTCATTATTTTAGATTACCCCATTCTTTGTTATTAGATAACACTAAGGACAGCTTCTATATAATAGCAATGAATGGTTTTGGATTTAGAACCAAAATCTACTTTATATAATTTACCGATCGGTGAATTATATAAAGTAAACTTTGATAGAATTTTTATTCTCTTCAACAAAATTTGAAATTCTTTAATTTTTCCGAAATTGTCAACAGAAATGGCCTAATATTTCACCTACATACAATACCAGAAAGCCTCACTTGATTTAACTTGAAACCTGGAGAAACTTGAACCTAAATTTTATTTTTCAATAAAGGGAGCCTAAAAGTTCAGAGGAAAATTCCACCTCGCAATTTAAGATGTCGGAAAGAGCTTCGATAAGACTAAAACAAATATAATAGCAACAATAACTCAATAGTATAACTTACGTGCTGGACCAACCAATCAATGGATTCTCCCATCTTTCCTGATTATCCAGCTCAATCTTCCATTTTTTGACATTCGCCCAGCCTGATTGTGTTGCCTCACGTGCCGGTCGATATATACGTGCTCGACGACTGCGTAAAAAATCCATAGGTACACCCGAAAGATCTAACGCTTGCTATAATGCTATCAGAACTTCTGGTTTTAAAATTCATACATTAGCTCTTACATCAATAATATTACTTGATAAGAGTTGTACTGTTGATATATATGTTTTCTATCAATGGCACTCACCTCCAGATCCATCTAATAGTAAATTTGACCTGGAAACAAACAAACCTCTCGCATTTCATCCGAAACTTTAATCTTTGTCGGAACTTGTGATGGTTCCAATACATCATCAACCGATTTCCGGGTTATTGTTGAAATCGGATAATCAGTAGGTGAACCACCAGTATTACTCGCAAAGCAACGGATTCCAAGTGCACTTACTAAGTTAACGGTTCGTGTGGATAACATTTCAATAGAAAATCTGCAAAACATATTACGAAACGATGACAACAAATGAATAGTATCATTTCCACTGGTCATTTTGCAATTCATCTCTTGCAATTTTTTCTACAGCCAGTTCAGAAAATGAAAAGTATCCATTCCTGACTATTTAAAAGACTTAAATAAATTATCATTATGCTTTTTTTCCAAAAACTGACACTATGGGTCGAAATACTTTTTGATATGCTTCTTTTGTTCTTTTTTGCTTCCAGATATCTTCAGCTATAATTCCTTAATCCTCGCCCGACACATTCTACCTTTAGCGCCATCACCCAGAATAGCCCCTTATCGCTAGCTCACTTCCACCCCAAATTGTTTAATTAATTAAACAACCACTTCCATCACTCGACACACTTAACGGACAATATGCGGTCCGTTAGAACTATGCTCGGACAAATTCGCTGTTCAGCGTAAAAGTTTTCTTTTCTGGAATATAATTTTTTAGTGGAATTTTCAAGGTGTGGTGAGAATATGGTAAGTTATTCATTATCATTAATTGGTATTTGTTAAATGGAATAAATTGTCCTGCTTTATAATTTCTACCATTTCTGGAAACGGAATGATTCATTTATTGTACTACATTCTGATACTTTTTTCTACTATGTATATGTTCAGTAAACACCATTGAATTGCTTCAGGGTAAGCTCAAGAAAACTCGAAAAATTGCCACGAAATTGGCAAAAATAATCAAACCAACTGACTCTCGAATGTTTGTTTGTTTAGTTCTTTAAAAATTTAGTTTGATAAATCAGTAGTATTGTTTTGGTGTAATGATTGATGCATCAAAGCATAAGATCAAATCATCAACACTGAAACATGTCATGAAGACTATGTAAATAATATTAAAATGATTGAATTATTTAAGGTAACCGAGGAAAGCTTAACAAAGATCAAGTGTTGGAGTTTGTAATGACTAAACTTTAATCCCTAATAAGCATGCCACCGATATTAAAACAAGTAGCTCGAGTCGTTGAGTGTCTAACCTGTGGATAGATTAAAAATGGAAGTGGTTCTACGGTTAAGTCTGTAACTTAGCGTAATAATGTGAAAGGATTGTCAATATCAAGAAGTATAATGCAAGAAACAATCCAGTATAGTTATAAGTAGATTACTTGCTTTCAGTAAAGAAAGTGATCGCGTTATCAAGAAGAAGAACAAAGACGATAAGCAAGCGTTGAAAATTGTCGAAGCGTACGTCATTATCTTTCTTTTTTTTCCAACTTTCATTTCCTAATTTTTGGTTCATTATTTTTGATTTATTCACTTCTGTCTCGTAATTTTCAGACCGCAAGTATCAACAGCAATGTTCTTGAAGTACAATACGCAACTTGGACCACCATTTCACGTTATTATCGATACGAATTTTGTGAATTTCTCCATTAAATACAGAATCGACATTATGCAGGGATTTATGGATTGTTTATATGCAAAAAGTTCGTTTTATAGTAAAATGTCATCTTTCGAAATCAATTCTTAAAAAATTGGAATTAAGATTTGGATTAATTCCCATCCACAATACTTTTTCATTTACAGCGATACCATATGTAACGGACTGCGTCTTGGGTGAATTGGAAAAACTTGGACAACGATGCAAGGTTGCTCTTAAAATTATTAAGGATAGTCGGTTTAAACGTTTGTCATGCTTTCATAAAGGAATTTATGCCGATGATTGTATCGTCCAAAGGGTTACGCAGGTATATCTAATTGTTTTTATTCCAACAGGAAATGCAAGGAATATTCCTTAAACTTCAAGAAAACATAGAATGTGCTTATTTACTTTTTTCTTTGATGGATTGAAGGATATAATGGGATCGGATGAAATCATATTTCTTTTCAAACCCATGCAAAATCATATTTCTCGTGCGGTTATGATACATATCCAAAATACGCTATATTAAACGACTTTAAAATCTAAACAGTTAAACCAAAGTGTGGATCTTTTAATTTTATATTCGCTGATTCGCTCTTATTTTAGCATAAATGTTATATTGTTGCAACCTGTGACAAGGATTTGAAACGACGGATTCGTAAAATTCCAGGTGTCCCCATCCTGTATATTAGACAACATCGATTCTCAATAGAACGTATGCCTGATGCATATGGTGCTCCCGTGAACTAATATCTCATGATTTCGAAATATTTTCTGTGTGAAAAAAATCATTTGTTACTGGAAAAAATGGTGAAAATGAACTACATACTACATGTCACTTCTCATTTCTGTATTTCGAAATTTTTTTTTTGAAGCTAAGAAATGTAAGGGCTATTCTAGGAGCAGCGAGAACAAATTATTGTCATACTGCAATTGTTCGACTTTAATATATCCGCTTTCGATATTACTATAATGTCAGTTATGTTAGGCATAGATATTGCAGGAGCTTTTTGTTGGTCTGTTCACTTAGAACCTATACTTATTGTATTTCTTATTATTTATATTCTATGTTGAATAAAACGTGTTATATCAGGATATAGTGCAGCTTTTCTTTATAAATAGAGTAAAATATGATATAACTTAGAAGCATTTCAAACCAATTAGAAGCAGTGAAAAAACATGAGCAAGCAGTATAATATTTAATGCCAATAAGTTATATTATTCGATAACAGACTAAACTTTAGTTTACAGTGAAATCGACTGTACATAGACAATCTCATGCATGTTATGCGTATAATCCGAGTCGATAAACTTTTGTGGCAAGGAATGAGTGAAGAATGAAAACGACTGGTTTTGGTGATGAAAGCAGGTCGATTTCCTGAAAATATAGATGTATTGATATCCGCGATTTGATTTCTACATCAGAATTTGAGTTGCTAAGTATTGTTCAATGTATGACAGATGCACCTGTTCGCCGGAAGGTGGGCCAAAATCAATCCACAAGAATCTCTTCCCGTCGTCACCGGTAGCCCGGATAGTTTCAAATGGGTACTGCCATCGAATTTGGCCGTCATGACTAATCATACTTAAGCCTTTGTCGAGCTGCAATACCAACTCGCATTGCTCATCTTGCCAAACGCAAGCTGCAAATTATCCAGGCAATATTACTGGAAATTATCATTTTAAAGATTCCCATATTATGCTTTAAGTTTGGGTTTTCTAAAATGACAAGCACGAGGTGCTTATCATTTCAAGAAGTTTAAATTAGAGTTAATTTGAATTTTATTTGTAATTTGTTCATGCATATTTTGCTTATTAATATAAAGAGTGAAGAGCTTCTCTTGATGCTAATAAGCAAAACATGCATGAACAAATCTGACGTCTGAGACAAGTGACTCAATCTTAGACACAGAACCGACTGTACATTATGTTGCAGATCACATTTGTCTTGTTACTTACAAAACAAAATCAAAAACTAACGGCATGAAACTTGACCAGTTTTGGTGCATGCCTCGTAGGTACATGTAACGATACTTTTTATCCATGAAGCTAAATCTCGATGTGTTTCTACACGTAAAACATGTGAACGAACACCTTGCTGTGTACCTGTTCTTGTTGTAAATGATATCACATCTGATAAACCAATTATGACAGGAACAGTTCTAAAGACGATTATATCTTTACTTCACAATAAAGAAATAATTTATGATATTGTAAACTCATTGAGAGTTAATGCTGAAAATGTCGATTTCCAAACCGTTATTCCGTTTTCTTGCTCATCACTGTATCAATTAAATTACATAGGCAATCTCTAATTCATCACTTATTCAACGCAATTTCAAGAAATCATTATTACTGGTTAGTAAGTTCCGTAATTTTCTAAAATTATTGCGGTACAAAACATAGAACGTCATGATCTAGATTGTACACTGTTAATCGAATTATCTGATTAACATAATTAAATTAGCACATTTTACCGCGATGTCGTCTGCACCACGCGTGTAGCGATGAGCGGTCTGGTGACTTTTGGAGAAGCCCATTCCGATTTCAACATCGGGACGGAGTCGTAAAACAGTAAATCATTTAGAGTTAATGCTACAAACATCGGTCGCCACACAGTTATTCCATTTTCATTAAGATCCTGCAAAAAGAAATTATTAACATGGAGATACCAGGACTTTTTAGTAATGTATTATTTTTGATTTGAAAAAAATTGATGAATGCACGACAGCTTACCACTTTATCTTGCGAATTCCATCAAAGGCAAGGCCGATAATATAAAAAACATATTTATAATTAACTTCACAATTTTTTTGCATGACTTATTACTTTTTGAAGACGGAAAATATGTGCGATGTCAACAACTACAATCATTAAAATAATTGGAACCAACCTGCTCAGTGATCCATCCCATTTTGCGCACTTGTGGATTATTTCCAAGCATTAAATTCACTTGTGCCAATGCTTGCGTTAGCAGTGCGCATGAACAAATGTGTATAGTTTCGAACCATGCATCCGCTTCTAATGAATTACTGCATCTGTAGAAAAGCGAGTACTGTTTGTAAAATTAAGAAAAGTTGCTAAAATACTTCTTTCGTGGAAAAATTCGTCTCAGATTCATTTTACAGTATCTTACTCATCTTTAATATGCATCAAAATATAAGAAATTGGAATAACACTTAGTGACATTTTGGAACATACAAACATGGCGTAATGAAATGTGAAACGAATTTATACACTGTCATTAACGATAACTAATAAACGACCTAAACAAAAGCGTATATCGTCCGGAAGGTGATATTATTTCAAACATTCTATTCTCGACATCTTCAATTTGGAGAGTCGTACGTGTCACAAAGGCCAATTTCAAACCAATGCTGCGAATTCGGTCATGCGAATCATCATCCCACTGAATACGTTCCATCCAGTTTTCACGTTGAGCGCACATATCCCGCATGAAACGAACTAAAATTTGGAAATATTTTTCTTTCTCTTCGTCGGCTTTCTTGTGGGAACCTTTAAGGTTTTCAGAATTAAGATCTCAGCATTTTCTCGGCTATGCCTGGGATCTTTTACTACTTAGTACCTAGTGAAGGAGTACTAGTAAAAGGACTACCAAGTAAAAAAAAAAAGAAAAATAATTCTCAATAAAATCAATATATAATAATGACTTTAAATTAATTATAGAAGGGAAACTTACCGTGCAAGTCGACAATACGTCCAGCTTTCTTAAGTGCTCTAACAGCTTCATCATGTGTAGCATCCTCTAATGATTCACCGTTTACCGCAACGATAGTGTCACCAACAAACAATTGCCCTGTTTCATCTGCTGCCATACCTTTGAAAATTTTGCTGAAAATATTCTTTTCAATCAAATTTCAGAAGAATCTAATATAAGAAAAACTTTAAAAAAATAAATCTAAATAACAAATATATAAAATATTAAATAATAAATATACTCAATTAATATGATATATAATGTCGGACAAACACAAAAAATAAATCAAATAAGTATAAAAATAAAAATGATTGAAATGTAAGGTAACCTGATGATAATTGGCATATCATTATCACGGCCGCCTTTGATGCTAATCCCCAAGCCACTACCATCGTGCTTTACTATTCGAACCGTACGGATCTCAGCGCTCTGTCCGTGACCGGCATCTGCCGGTGCGCTTAATGTTAATGCTGTTTCATCCAGCGTAGCGCAAACTTTGACCCACTCACCGGCAATGTAAACATCCAGGAAAGATCCCCTCACCGATGCCATCTTTGTAGTTTCATCATTCTGCAAAAATCACGTGCCACATCGGTTATCTCTTCCCATTTCACATTAATGTTCTCTAACGAAATAAAACTTTACATCTCTCAATTCTTAACAACTTTAATCCAACAATCAGATAAGAATTTATAATTAATCGTTTTCCACTGTTTCATCAGGACTATTCAGTCACATCATGTCGTGTATTTCTTATAGTTTGTTTTTATGGTTTACTCTTTTTATAGTTTACTATAAAAGATACACATGACGTAGTGTGATTAAATAGGCCTGATGAAACATGAAATTTTTTTCAATCAATTTGATAATTGCAAAAAATCGTTCTTTAAGTGATTTTTATTTAAAAAGAAAAAAGAAAGTCAAAAAAATGCCAAAAAAAGATGAATAGATGAAATGTGAAGATTTCATAGAGAATAAATTATTGAAACAAGCAAATTGAGGAGCAATATTGATGTTAGCTAGATGCTTATTTTCTTCAATATGGGAAGAGAAAAATACTAAGCCTAAAATCTTTGATTCATCATTAAGTTTGCCCATAGCTGATGAAGAGAAAAAGAGTGAGCAAAACGGTTTAATAAACTGAAAAGCTTTGCATTCAAATATCCTCTCCATCTTAGAACGTTCTAACCCAGTCGAGCGAAAAGGACCTCTATTGGGCAATATTTTTTAAAAAATTCGATATAAACACTTGATTGGATGATAAGAGCAATCATGTGTTATCATTCTTATCATTTTTTGTCGCAAATACGTTATTACTTTTAGCCATTCCTATCGAATTGCTAATGGTCGAATAGAACCGACCATAAGATTTATGATTTTGCGCTCTTATGTCGAGCTTTCTTAAATTTCGAATGATTTATAACTTTTTTCGGTGTGTCTACCCAATACCTCTTGAAGTATGCAATTACTACGCACTCATTTTTCGTAAATGTTTCAAATTATCTATCCCTTTTCCTTTTAACAACTTAAATATGATTGGGTTATTGGGCTATGTCGATGACAACAATTTTTATCCATTTATGATTGCAATTTATTCATAAACAATAATGTTACTCTTATTTTTCTGAAGTATTCAATAACCGTTTGGAAAAAATTTTCAGTTTCTCTAAAACTTAAAATTTTTTAAACTTTAAAATGTGATTCTCACGATTGAAATGAATGCCTAACGAATATGACCTGCTACTTTTATGATGAACTTTGCCCCCTGTCCTTTTTCTTACAATCTCGCCCATCCCTTACACCGTCCTTGTGACTCAACTATCCGAATCACTCCAATGGAACTTTTTCACT
>UPTC01002123.1:0-10385 GCA_900537255.1 Acanthocheilonema viteae | reverse complement strand
AGTAGTAGTAGTCGGAGTAGTAGGAGTAGTAGTAGGAGTATATTGCTTCGTCTTCTTCTTTTCGATTATTCCCGGATAAGGCAAAATACCGCCTTTCTTTCCCTTCCCTTCCATTCCATTCCATTCCTACTTGGGCAACCTTTCCTCTCCCGAATACAGCAATTCCAATCATTTCCTCCATTTTCTTTCTTTTCTTCCCTATCTTCTTCTTCCTACCAATATCATTCCTCAATGAAACTTTACTTCAAATTTCATTTCTCGATACCTCTCCCTCTTCTTTTGTCATTTATAACCATACCATACATCTTAAATTTTCTTATTATTGTCCAGTTTGTTGTCACTCTCCTTCATCGTTTCCTTTTTCCTTCTCATTTCTTTTCAATTTCTTGTCCTATCTCTGTCCTTCTTAAATCTCATTCCTTTCCCCGTTATCTATCCTTTCTCACTTCCATATTTGGTAGTAAATTCTCCTTAACCCTGCATTATTGTATGATAAGGCTATTTATTAAATGAAAACTTCGAGAGTGACATACCTTGACATCTTCTATCCTGCTGTCCTTTTATCATCATTTCGATTGCTTGTTGATATTTCCGGTTACTCCTTTCATATATGATTAGAGATATCTATCAGAGGGGGTTTGTACTATTGCAAACTTCGAATTGATCTCGAAGAAGTGTTCTGGAAATTTGCTGGTAATTGCGCAACGCGAAGGTCTTCCTATCACAAAGCTTACTATCATCAATGAGTTTTTTGTAGGATAGAAAGAGAATAGAGAATGAAAGTTATTGAACCAAATTTTAAAAATTCAACAAGCAATAGTTTCACATAATTTAGCATTTAAAAAAAAAAAAATGTCTAATTGAAGGTATATCACCGCTTCGAATACAATTAATGAATGTATTCGAAGCGGTGATAACCTGATAAGTATTTCATGAATAAATCATTAAAATTGTCACCCATTTATTCATTTAATAACATCATGTTATTTGGTATAATTATACATCATATACCATCGTTTCAATTGTATCACTCAAATAGATTAATTATAAATGCCAATTGATTAATGCTTCCTTATGTATCATCCGGCAATTAAGATTACCCGGAATGTGAGATCATTTAATTTTCTCTCATTATCATCAAAAGAAAAAAGAGCAACACGTCTGCTAGTTTGATTAAAGATTTACAAGAAATAATTCATTTATTCATGTAATAACAATAAATATTTTCCATCACAACATCAATCAAATTTTGCAATTTTCTAATGTGAATAATAATGAAACAATGCTTTGAATAAGTGCAAAATACAATCAAATTAATTGACGCATTTTAATAATATATGGGTGAAAATTTTGTCACTTATAAAATTTCTTGTATAATTATCATATTGTTATCATTAATATTATCAACTTATTATTATTACCATTATTTATTATCATTTATTATATCACTGGAATTATTGCAATCATCATCATTGCTACTGTTTCATTAATTTTAACTTAAATCATTATTTATCATTTATTTTTAATTTAAAATTTCTTCAGTCCTATTCGAACTAACATAATTCCTTCAATAATCACAATAAATTTACTTCCTAATGTTGTTATGAAAATGAGGTAACAGATAGTATGGAATGATTAAAATGAAATCGTGAAATTTTCAATGAAGCATTGAAATTTCCTAATCAAATGCTTAATTGAATATCGGATACAGTCCTAACATTAAGGGTCAATTTTNTTTTTTTTTTTTTTTTTTTCAGGAAAGCAATTTACAGCTTCATCCAATTGTTATTGTTATGTGGAGAGGCGTTTAATTCTAAATGATTGGAATAGTAAATGAAAGTGCTGCTTATGCTATAACAAATTTCGTATTTTGTTAAGCTAAAAAAATGATCAATTGGAATAATTTCAAGATCGAATTCTTTTCTTCTTATCAATTCCGTCTAGTAGTGATAGACGGAAGCGGAAGCGATACCAGACGTATGAATGAAAAAATGCTGATGAAATGGGCAATATATCCAAAAATTATTAAATTAAAAGGTGATTTTCATTTTGCTTATTTTGCTTAAATTCAAAAATTCTCAATGCATTTCATTTATGAGAGAGAGAGCTAATTCATTTTATGCATAGCCTATTTTACATATATACTTTAATATAATATTATGTTAAAAATATGCATATTTTTCTGTTGGGATGCATAAATTGCATAATTGTATAGCATCGGTGATGAGATGGCGGCCGAATGATTTCATATTTGAAATTAGTTTTACTTCTCAGATTTGTATAAGGCGGTTGTTTTAATTTTTTACTCGAGGAAATAACGTATTTTGTGGATACTAAATCGAACGTAATCCGCATTTGCGTGTAATATTTTGGTATTGATTAATATAAGAAAAAAGAATTTAAGCGTGTGATGATAGCAGAGATGGACAAGAAACGTAAGCAACCTTGCGATGATACAACCAAGTCAATGAATGCGAGCACTAGCTTTGTTGTATGTGTTATTTTGGATTTATTTTGAACATTCTACAAGTTTGAGTAAAAAATGCATGAATGTTAAATTTCAAGCGAAATACATGTGGTAAATTTTTGCAATGAATTTTGAAAGTAAAAACATTTAAATTTAAAAACAAACGTGATGGACAATTGAAACGAAATGTGTTAGTTTTAAATAAAGTATATAAGTTTTTTTTTTCAGATTAAATCATCTTTTCATTCTGTGCGCCCAGTCGGAGTCAAACCGAAACGTGTTAGGTTCGAGTCTGATGTTCTAAAATCTGACCTGGAAACGAAATACCTGTGCTTCTTTCCCGAGGAATTCTTCACTTTCTGGAAACATGTTGAGATGCTAGCGGGGAAAGACGGCGATCCATGTGGCAAGTTTTTGTATCCAGAAGCACCTCTGGAATCTTATTGTATATTATAGAAAATGCCTCGGCAAATCAATTGATAACATTCTTTATCAATATTGAAATTTATACTGCAATCTTAGGATATCGTTTTTTGATCTTCAAAAGAAAAATGTGCAAATATACTCAAAATTGTCATCCGAAATCACTTAGTATATTTTTGGTATACCTTCTCCATATTTACGTCTTTCCAGTTTTCCCAGATTCTTATGTAATGTCTTGAATGGTGTTTACATTCAAAAGAAGTCTTTTAAAAAATAATTAGTAGACACTATTAACTTGATTTTTTTAGATGAAGTTTGAAATGGAATTCACTTCTCCTACTTTGTGACCAAAGAAGATGGATATGCTGTTGAACTAAATATTTTTTCAAAAATTTTTTTAAGATTATTCCTTGGTTTTGTATTTAGTAAGTGTATTTAGTAACTGATGCAAAGGGAAAAGGATAGCTATATCACATTTAGGATTAAGTATCATCACAATCCAAAACAATGCTTGTTCGGCTGTTCTAATCAAATTATGTAGTGATTAGTGACAATTTTTATGCTGCACCTTCAAGCCATTTTTTTTTTTTGAAATCCCTTCGTTTTATCTAGATTCTCAGCTGTTATTCAGTAGTGTCTACTATCTTCATTCTTTATTTGAAAACTAGCCTGAAATATAAGTATTCCTTGCGTTATATCAAAAATATAAATATCAGTTATCTATAAATATTAGTTATTATATTTACAAGTCATATGTTTGTTATTGTTTTAACTCGTAATCAATGATAAAGTGATCTTTTGTTCCATTCAGATTTTGTTTTAATGTTTTTTTTGTCAACTGTTTGGTCGAAATTAATCAGAAAATGCGATTGAACTATGCGATATTAAAAATTCATATGCGCGATTTCATCTTTCTGAATTTTTCAGCTGTTTATGAAGATTTAAAATCTTTGCGACTTTGCGGAGTATTCGATTATCTTGGTGGACATTTCAAAGATGAGAATGTGGATAAATATTTATTGCACGACAGATTTCCTACCGACTTGCCGGAAATGCAGATTTTGGCGGTTTACAATAATGGTCGATTCGTTTATTGGAGGTATATTATTTATTTTCTGCGTTGTTTGTGACTACACAACTTTACTCACTAAGTTATTATTGTTGTTCATAATTGATTACTTCTATTTATTTAGTAATCGTAAATTGGATTGAAAAATTCATTGGGTTGTTTTTTTTAATGGCTCGCCTCAAATATATTCTTTGACGAATTTAATCATACTCGTGGTTACACTAACAAATTTATTAACAATAAATGGGTGGTACTAGTCTTGTTTTTCAGCATAGATTATGCTTTGGTTAAAGATGTGTTAATCACGCTTATCATATATTTGGGTTCTAAAATTTTTGCCCAAATGAGACAATTTTGGTTTTTAGAGATGAACCTAATACTGAAAAACCGCTCATTGTTCATGTGAACAACGCTGAACATTATCCAAAGTGCCGTATCATTGGTGCTGTTGATCCTTTCTACATCGTTGCATTTCTAGTTGGAAGAACTTTGCCAATTAAATATCGAGAGCTTTTTACGAAAAATTGGATTGGTGAGTCAGTGTTAAGGAATTTTTAGAAAAGGTACGAATAGTTTTCTTTTTTGGAAATTTGAAATTTATCTTCAGAACACTATAAAACATTCATTGCTGATGTGAGAATGATTGCTGACTCGCGCAAGAAGGAATTTATTGCTGTACCATTTCACGGTATCGGATTATACATTGAGATTGTTAACAATGTTGGATACAGACCATTAAACATAAAGAAAGGTTTCTTATTCAGTCGTTATGAAGTTACACCACGATAATCGTAGTTGTCGCATAAAAGTTCGAATTTTATTCACGGCTTAAGATTTTTTCTACTGAATTTAACGTTTTGATCTTGTTTCAGCGAAACTTAAAGAACTGATAGATTTGGCGGCTACCGCAAGTGATGAAGCCATAAAGCGGAAAAAACTGGAGAGAATAATGACTATCGTCAGCTCTGTTCAGGTTATTTTCCAGTAATGCGAGAGATTTACATTAATGAGTTCGCGAATTTTTCCTCCATTATCAAAAATCTCCATTTACAAAATTAAAAAATTAAGTCCTGATGAAAATCATTATTTGTGGTAAGTTTTAGTTTGCAAATGACGAGAAGGATTTTGGAATGGGTTTAGAATTTGGGCATAATATTTTTTGGTCCAATTACGTTTTCTTCGACAAGATGGCGCTAAAAATTTTGACAACAGCGTACAAGTTGATGAATCGTGAAGCATTTGCTCACATCCTAGAAGTACATGTACCATCTCGACGTATTTGATT
This sequence comes from Acanthocheilonema viteae, assembly GCA_900537255.1. Classification (NCBI taxonomy): domain Eukaryota; kingdom Metazoa; phylum Nematoda; class Chromadorea; order Rhabditida; family Onchocercidae; genus Acanthocheilonema; species Acanthocheilonema viteae. The sequence continues at coordinate 5,141 of UPTC01002123.1, read as the reverse complement.
AATTCATCTCAGTTGTAGTCCGATTTCTATTCCTCCTGCTTATTCCACACTGCATCAAATGTAATTTAATATGTAACCCTACTTACCTCACGTTACCAGTCAATTGTATTAATTTTGGATCGTGAAATGGTACAATAAATTTAATTCTTGCGTCGTTTTGTGCGCTATTTAAGACAAATGTTTGCTATGTGTTTAAATAATCCTTTTTTTTTGGAACCGTTTAGTACAGTTAATAACAAGATCTTTGTTGTTAGGGTAACTTGAAATTTTAAAATGTTATATACATATTTCGTTTCTGTATAGGATGTCCGATCGTTCCCTAGTTAAAAATATGTCCGTAAAGAGCTGTTGTTCCATTTTCGAAAGGCGAAGTTTTGCAGCTCGGGTGAAAGGTAAGTCATTTAAGAAATAATTTTGATTGTTTTACATTGGTTCGTGCCTATTTGGTTTTTCCGAATGTTGTTTTTGTCAGGTAAAAATCATTGTTATTCTTTCTGTTATTTTTTGAAATATCCCCATGTTGAATACCGTTTTATTATTTTTTTTTTTCACTTCGGCACAATTTTTAATACTCACGTTTAGCGATCTCCAATTTTATTTGCCTTGTGTAATAATCTATTGTTCTGCTGAAGAAAAATTTCTTCCTACCATACTAAATAGGAAAGAATAAATTTTTATTTACATAGTTTGGTATTAGACAATTAGAGTACGGGAAGTTGTTCAATCGTAAAATAAAATCATGAATGTTGGATTTGAAAGGGAAAAGAAGATGATCATCTTCATCAAGAAATCATGAGCGTTCAATGATCAAATGATCAGAAATGTAAAAATTCTGGACTAATATTCTGAGATATGGTGTAAATCGATGTAGTGTTTGTGTTACACAAGTGATTTATCATGTAATGTAGAAATGATATGACAGAATGTAATGAAAAGAGAGAGAACGGTACAGGACGGTAACTTTCATTTTAGTAAGTGGTAAATAAATCGGGTCAAGGAGTAGCCTACTTAGGTGATGGATTAATTACCAACGGGAAATAATCGCTCTAACAACTTTTGTAGAGATGTTACGTAAACAAGCAGACAGATTCTTTTATTAGTAATTATTGGTAGGATGAAATGAAATATGAAATATGCAAGATATGTACTTTTATTTATATTGGTAAAAAAAAAATAGTCGATTTGACCTATGTTAAACTATAAATATTAAAATGATTGTGGTAGTAGTGATGCTTCATTCACATATTTGCTGATATGATAGCTGATAGCTGTATAATTTGAAACCAAACGGTGTTAAGGTATTCCAGAAGCTTATGTGAAGGCTACTTTATTTAATGATTTTTATTACTTTTAGTAGTTAAAATGACATTTAGATATAAAGTACGAAAAAATGATTGTAAAATTATCCATAGAGATTGCAATTGCAATTTCTCCTATAAATTGCTCCCTCATTTTTCAGACTAAATAGTTTACGGATAATGAAGAATTTAACCGTACACTGACAACTTTATCATAAGAAACAATAAGGAATTTGAATATCATAAGGAAAGCCCAATTTGTACACTCGTAAGTTACAGCGAGATATTAATTATTGATACTACTACTGGGATTCCAACCTATGACCTCTGCTCTGCCTATTGTATGTGTTAATCGTATGCCGTAGCCTAGTTTGATACGTGTTATGTATAACAGCAATCGAGATTAATATTATAATTCATTACATGTATTAGTAAGAAAGGAATATGAATAATAATGTATGGAGAGGATACGGTATCTATGGGTTTCTCCCAAATGATGGAACGAATGGACGAAAGTGGAATGTAAGCGATGCAAGAATTGATTACGTTACGCTAATAGCGGGAATGATAACAGCAGTATCAATAGAAATTGCAATGAGAATAAAATTTTCTTTCTTTTTTTTTTTCTTGAAATAATGTCTATAAAAGTAGTTGGTGAGAGTTGATTTGGGCGTTAATGAATGCTCGAGAGGAGAGAGGACGGGGGATGGGGAGGGTGAGAAGGAAACTGAGGGGAAGGGGAAGGAAGGTAGAAGGTATCATCAGCGGAAGACCTTGAAAGGTCGGCCAACCTGTGTTTGCTTTCCCGGTGTGAAGAATTGTCCCCCAATTGTTCAAATGTGGTTGTCGCTGTTTCTATTCGTGTATAATGTTTGCAACGGTGTAGGCGCAGTTGTCGTTGGACAATGTTGTCGAAAACGTGGCGTGACGGAGATATGTACGCGAATGCTATGTAATCTTCAAAATCCACCAAATGATTTCGATGTTTACAATATTTTTGAACGAAAATTGAATTGTCAACCGTATATGAATGCAATCTCGGAATGCTTAGCTGATGGTCGTGATCATACGCATTGTTGTATGAATGAAGCAAAAGATCGTGATGAAAATGCTTGCTTTGGTATGTGTCGTGGTGAGGGTATTGATGGAATTGCAGCATGGGATAAATATCAGACGTGTTTAGCCATTAATTTACATCCAATGTTTCGTTGCTTTGAACGTGGCTATTTAAATATTCCCACGTCACCTCTATCATTACATATCGTTTCGAAGAGTACGAATAGTGTCGTTCTTTCCTGGTCACCACCAGCAATTAATTCAAATCTTGCTGAATCATATCAAGTTATCTGTAAAGAAGCTGATAATGGTTTCATTGAAAAGACTATCAATACTCGAAGTTATAAGGTTACACTTACAAGTTTACGCGCTGATAGCAAATATTCAGTGCATGTTATTGCAGTAACTCGTGACGGACGCTACCGATCGTTACCTTCTGAAACAGTTCACTTTTATACAGCTGGAGTAGCACCTCGAGTTGTCGCATATCGTGAAACTGTTTCAATTCCGAGTGATGCATCATCGGTAACAATTGCTTGCCGAATGGAAATGTCCGGTACCATGCATAAAAGTGTTCATTTTGAATGGAAGAAAATGCACGAAAAAACCGGTTATTACGAGAAAATTGGAGGAGACAAGTATAGCTTCACGAATTATATTTCATCTCATGAACATCCACGGCACTATGTTTCTGCTCTTCAGATTAGATTCTTGAAGCAATCGGATTTTGGTATTTATCGTTGTATTGCAACCAATGATTTCGGTAGTTCCAGTGCTGATATTCGAGTTATACAACGTTTACTAACCTCAGCAACATCAGTACCACCTGAACCACCATATACGTGTTGTCAACGTTTGGGAATTCGATCACCGTGTGTTGCAGTTTGCGGTTCTGAATTTGGCAAACATGCCGCTCTACGAGCCGAATCATTTATCAATAGCCATTGTGAAGATGAAATAAGCAAATTTCTTACTTGTACAACAGCAGGTGTTGATGAAGGTGCATGTTGTTTACGAAAAAAAGTTCCTGGCATTTGTTTACCACTTTGTGATGGCTTTCAAATGAATAAATTGAATGCTATCCCACATGCATGTGCTGTATATACTTTTTCCATTTTTCAATGTCGAATGGAAAATGCAGACAATCGACCAGCTACAGTATCTGGCCTAAAGGCTATTCAAAATTCGGATGGTGATTTATTATTACGCTGGGATTTAACACCACGTGCAGATATCTATCATGTTTATTGGAAGCGTAAATTTTCAACAACCTGGGAATTGAGTTCTGTTGTAACAACAAGTAAACGCATTTTTGATAATGCTGCAAATGATATCGATGAAATTGTTGTAGTAGCATCAAATAGTTTCGGTAATGCTCATCCAGTACGATTAATTCATAATGATGATAAATGGATCGCTTCGTACAATTTTCAATTCTGATCTCAACATCAAAAATTATCATTCATTTTCAAAAAATTTGTTATCATATTAATATGTTGAAAAATTATCAAAATTTAAATTTCATATAATTATATATTTTTTAAATATTAAATTATTTCCATTTATTTTTTCTATCTTCTTCTTTTTCTTTTGTTTTTCTCTCTTTCTTTCTTCTTTTCTTTTAGTATTTAATACTGTCATAATTGATCTCGCATCTTTATTTACTGATACTATCTTAAGCATATAGGATAACTTTAGCTGTAAGCATTTTCTGTTAAAAAGATTGCAAGACTTATGATATTTGCAATTTGTCCCTTTCTTTCTCTTCACATTTCTTACAACATATGATTCTCACTTATATAGTTTTGCAACATTTGACCTTCACCTGTGAAGATTATTGATACATGTGAAAGCAAAAATGATAAAACTCGGAGCATAATTGCTATTTAGCACATATGTAATGCAATGATAAGAAAAACTTAATGAGAAGAATGATAAGGACATTTTCTTGCTTTCATTTGTCAAATTCAGAAAATCAATCAAAAAATATTCGACTATTAACTAAATCTTCTTTTCATTCCTTACTATCTTCTGTATTATCCATTTATCAATTATATATGATTTGCCGGTAGTGAGAGTCTTCTTTATCATCTAATCGTTCTAATTTATTCTAATTGTTCACGAAGTTATGATTCTATTTATCAATCATATGACTATTATGCATCGCTTATTTCTATTTCATTTTACATTTCAATCCTTCTTTGATAAATATATCAAAGTTGACGAGAAAATTTACTCAATAAAACGGCATATATTCTTTTCTCTTACTTTTTAGTAGTTATCATATGATGTATTATTGCTATAATCATTTGCTGGTATGTACAGTGGTTGTAAATCAATATATATTTCAATAGAAAGTAATACTTGTATTGTATAAATTGAAATGGGAAATAAATCTAATAAATGTTGCAATTATATGCAAAAGATATGAAATGCAATTGAAAATTATTCGGTTTAATGCATTTCTGTAAATTAATTAATGTTTAAAATTTGAATCATTTAATGCGAAATTAAAATTGGTTAATTCACTTCATTTTTTTTTTTATTTTCACATTTACTTTTGCAAGCAATGCAGAAACTTGAAATTTGAATCAATTTGAATCATATGCTCTACGATATTCTATTGAGTGTTGAAAATTTTAGACTAAATTCTTTCAAAAATTAGATTTCCACCTCAAACATTCATTATATTCATAAAACATGATTTATTATCAGTTTCTTAAAAATTAGCTTCTGGATAAGTCATTTAATTATGCTAATATATTTTCATCACTCTTGTCCAAAAAA
>UPTC01002122.1:0-10388 GCA_900537255.1 Acanthocheilonema viteae | reverse complement strand
TTGTAGAGCAATCAGAACGGGAGGTGCGAGCTATCAGTCGTTTTCAAAATTCTGTACGGAGCACATTAAACTGTTGCATGTTGACTGTTTCGTTAATCGATATTTATATTATTTGCAACGTGATGAAACTCCCCGGAATGAGTGTTGAAGGAATTATCAATTATTGTTCCTCAGCGTTAAAGCATAGTGTGATGAAATATTTGTTATTTGATTGTTCCACTTATGATATTTATTTTGTTGAGTACAAATGTTACAGTGCGAATGGCAAGAAGAAATTTGACATATAAGGAGAAGGCGTCGGTAACAGCCGTCTTGCAAGAAGATCCACCTTTTATACAAAAAATTAAGGAGAAATTAGGCTACAAGCCACCGCCAACAATTGAAAATAAAGTTGTTCTTCATTAACTTTGATTTTCTACAATTAAATCTACATCATATATATTGAAAATATTTTCTATTTATTTTTTACGCAGTGCAACAAAAACAGAATTTTAAAAAAAAAGAACGAATTCTAAAAAATAAAGTGTATTCACTAATAAATTCAACCTACTGTTTAGTCAAAAACTAAAATTGTGTTTGAAAAGCTTACTACTATTTTTATAGTTTTCAACGACTGCAGGTGAAGGATATATTGAGAATGATCTCGACGACGATGATTTGTCACGAATGAATCAAGAAGACAGACCTCAGGTAAGATTTGCTTGTCTTTATCTTTGTAGAAAAATTTTTCTGGATGAAATTGATCCATTTAGATTGTTATTTTGGATGCTCAGAGAGATCTGAACGAGGAGGAACTGGAAGCTGAATTGGACAAAAGATGCTCTGAAGAAGATCGTAAGTTATTTTAGTGGATTTTTCTCACATTTTTTATAATGTAAAACATATTTTGGATTCAACAGAAAATTTCTTGAGATATAGAGAAAGAGTTATTTTTCAGATATCTTACTGTAACGTGGTACATTATTATAAGTTGAAATTAGGATGGAAAGGAAAGGAAAAAAATTCATGTTTGGTTGCTGTGAGTGCTTGCAGTGGCTTATTTTAGATTTTAGACTGACATGTTTTTATAGAGCGAAAAATTGAAGAAGGGAAGATAATTTTCAAAAAGCCCGTGAAACGAAAAGATCAGCACTCTGAGGAAGAAACAGCTGAGAAACGAAGGTATAAAGAAGAAGTGAAGGAAGTAACCACGTCAAATTCAAGATTATTATCGTTTAATGATGAAGAAGATAATGACTGACAGAGTATTCATATGAGTTTGGAATTGTAGGAAATTTGCAAATAACTATTTTGTTTGATTGGCTCTTGTCATTGTTTTGGTAATTCTTCTCAGTGATCTCACTTCAGGATTATCCATAGTTACTAATTCATTTCTCCGTTATAAGTTTATTTTGACTTTAAGTCAATGGCGAAATTACTGAACCATAATTGGAATATCTGGAATTTAAAACAAAATCAAACTCGATTTCTGTATAACATATTTAATAATTTATCTACATAAATTATAATACAAATAAAATGTTTATATAATTCATTTAAGAAAGGAAGAATTTGGATCTTACATTCCAATACAAATGATATAATGAGATTTAAAGTGCTAATTGAAGCTTGTTTGCTGTTCTCATCAGAAATCGGTTTACACCGATTACATCGATGTTTTATGCAAATATAATTCAGAGATTTGAAAAAAAAAAGTCTTAAATCCAAAATGTTCTGAATATAGAATCCCTATAAGCATGACAAAATTAAAATGACTAGCCTACAAGAGGTTATCTATATTGTTTCGTTCTGAATACATTTGGTAGTTTATTAGTTAGTTTGAAATTGTAGATTTGAATGTGAGTTGTTGAAGTTACATCAAACGGTTGTAAAATTGCAATTATCTTGTTCAAGACGTAATATTAAAGGCATAATATAATTCATTCAGCGATTTAAAATATTTTTCTCACTGTTATAGTCATATATATTCCACTTTATTTGTTCTTTTACTTTTTTTATTAATTTGTCTTACAGCACATCAGCCTTATCGACGTTTCCAATTAATGAAGCACCTGCTGTTCCATAGTAAACTAGGATTCCAGAAATAAAATTTTCATTGAAGAAAATATTTTTTCTTTAAGACTTTGAAGTATTTTTCCATTGATTTTGCAATGGGAATATCGATCTTTTTCGTAGATCTAAATTGAGATATACTGATAAAATCTAGAGTTAGTAAATTATTTTTGCGTTTTTTAACAGATACGAGTGTCCAGTTACATGCTTTTCCCGCTTATTTCTCTTATAAATATATTCTTTTCAACTGGAATGTTGGTAAATATTTCAGTAAGAATGTTAAGATCATTTGTCACGCTCACACTGAAAAAGTTACTCCTCGATCTCTTATTCTTACCTTCTTGCTTCGGATATTTACAGTCACAGAGCAATTTTAATTCTATACCCAGCATTGTTGTTAAGGCATGCTCCTTTCGATCATAATGTTTATATGTAGCGTTAATACTTTTTAGTTTTCTTGGAAGCTTAATGCTCTACAAAATGTTGGATGTTCGGAACATATGTAGTATTTTTATCATGTGCAATGGTGATTGATATTTACCGCAGAATCTTCCTTTAATGGTTTCAGGGAGAGAGAATGTTAATGGAAATTATTTATTATTTCTTGTAAGAGGATATTTATAACTATTAAAACAAAGATTTAATATAAAGCAGTTCAGTAAAGCGTTGATTGAAAACGATTATCACAGTTGGCTGCAGTATGTATTGCAGAAAGCCTTCTTTCCCACTTCATCAGTTGAATTTTTTTCATTCAATTCTTGGTGGTTAACGATTCGAATGCTCCCATCTTTTCTTCATATAAACTTTTTCCGTATCTGATGCGTTTTTCCTGGAATCATTGAAAATTTCAGTAAATTAGTCGAAGAAATTCAAAACTGAGCGGGAGTACTAAACTTCTTTTATAACTTTTGCAGTGAAGTTCAGCAAACTAAAAGATTCCCATTCTTGTAAATTTGAAAACCTAGGCTAGAATGATCTGAAATAATTCCACAAGTTATGAATGTCGAAAAAATACTATTGTTAAGTACTTAAATCAAAAATAACATTACATCATGTACTATTCTTCAAAGATAATATTTCAATGATAACTTTCTGCCATTTTCTTTTCTCAAATTTTCTTTTATTCGGTTTTTTTTTAAATCCCGCTATCTTTTCTCAAAAATTTTGACTTCTTCCATTTTACAACGCTATCTCACATATCCACCTTTTTGCTTTTTATAATCAGTTCGCATGGCTTTTTATTTTTCCTGTTCATCTATCAAGATGTTGCTAATAAACAAATTTATATCAAATAAATTTTGAAATTAAACATGTTCAGGGGATTTTGATAAGTGCAAAAAAACTTCACTTACATATTTACTCTTTTGATAAAGTATGGTGCCAACGAGTAACACAGTGATAAAGCAAATAACCACAACGGTAGCAGCTGTTGCATATAGCTTTTGTCTTGATCGCCTTATCGGTCTACCAATTCCCAATACAGTTTCTTCATTTTGATTTTCGACATCAACATGACGAATCAACCGACAGTACTGTAGATTTGCTGGTGTTCGAAAATATGGACATGCCTGAAATTTTTGATAATGTGAAAATTCCAAAGATCTTATTAAGAATTATACAAAACTATGATCAATAGAACTAATCAATACTTTATTACCACTAATAATCTGCTAATCTAGAATAACACTCTCCTATTTTTATTTTTATTATTCAATTTTTCAGCTCGCTGATCTCTTTTCACTTTATCATAGTTCCAGGACCAATTTTTTTGCTTTCAAGGAATTTAAAGAAATGGAAATTACCATCGATGGACAGTAATATGAATCCTGAGAAAGTACAGCTGATGAAAGATTATAGGTAGGTCCAGTCATCAACCGATTCCATAACCATTTTGTAGCATAAGTATGTCCTTTTCGATTCAGAAGTGGACGATTTGGAATAAATAAAGAGGATGGATAGCGAGATGTAATCGTTAACATTGGTAATGCTAGAAGACCAAATTTTCGTCGCTAAAAATAAAAATGAGAACCTAAATTCTGAATTTCAATTAATTCCATTTGAAATAACTCTTTATTGAAAGCACAATTAAAGGAATCATTAGTCAAGAATTGAAATTCAAGAATTGAAATAAGTTCTTTCTCCATATTATTTGGAATTCGATTTCTAATCTTAGCAGTCTATCACTTATTATTAAATAACTATTTTCACCTTCACAAACGGCTGTTCAAAGTGGGCCTGTAATCGAGCAAATGCCTTCGTCCACTCTCTACTTATTTCATTCATGAATTCGTCTGATTTCTTCTTGGAACAAGCACAACGAGATCTGGAATTGTATATCGTTCATCTAGTAAAAATATTCGTTAATCCTAAATCAAATAAACAAAAAATATCTAAAGTTAGATAAATGATAAACTGGAATAAATATACTTGAGTAAGTTAGAATCGCGTTGATAGGAGGATGAGACATGGACAGGTCCAACAAGTATGACAAGCGCATTTTGGATACCTTTATTCAGAATAAGAAGTGATTCTAGCAGAGCACTGTAATCAGGAGTCTGACAAACTTTACAGACCTGTAGCGAAAAATGAATGGGTAAAAAAATCAAATTGATTTGCAAGTAGATCGAAAGCTTTCTTATATAAGACTGTATACTTCTCTTTATATCCTAATTAAAATTCCAAATATGACAGATATTGCCAGTTAAATTAATTAATCTTTGACAGATGATTAAGAGATAGTTTTACCTCATCGGTACCAATAGTGATAATGATCATTATCCACTCATTGTTAACATCCACTTCGCGTAATGCCTTAAGCCTTTTGAACAATTCTTTTGCCTAAAGATAGAATTCAAAATTCTCGAAGAATACCCATAAGAAATCAAGAAGTCATGATGGATGACTCGATAATCATAGATATACAATCTAACTACAATATAACTCAAGAATTGTCGGGAAACTCGAAATTTAATGATTTCGTTCATAAATAGAGATTTGTATAATTGACATTTAGATAAGAGGAAATTTATCAATACAATTTTTAGTCGTATTTAATTTTTGTTACATAACATTGTTTTGCTTTATAGTGGTATACCATTTAGTGTTGTCTACCAACATTTCCCGCCGTTTATGATCTCTCTCTCTCTCTCTCTTTCTTTCACACATTTATGATCTCTCTCTCTCTCTTTTAACAATGAATATAGCTACAAATGAATGCTCCTCCATCGATTTTCTTTGTTTAGTCTTGTGTATAATATTGTTAAACCATGGCATTATCGATTATATATTCATCATGTACTGATCACCCCAATAAGGGATATCCATCAATTTTGTCTCAGTGTCACTTACTCTACATTATATATATATATATATAATGTTGGATAGAACAGTCTCCATTTTGAAGTGTGCTCCTCCCAAAGAGTGACGATAAGCGGGTGCGGTCTCATATTGATATTACATCATGCTTACCATACAGCAAAGCTCGTTTAGCTTTCTTGCAACTTATCGAGCAACAATATTCGTTAAGACTGTATCAATCGCTTATAGTGCCAATTTCTAGCTAATAAACACTTCGATTCCGTTTGTCGCAATACAACTATCATCTCTTCCTATATGACAAAAACTTTCGCGACAAGGACAGGTTAAATTTTCATCAGAATGCAAATCAATCAACAACCTGTAAAGGTAAACTGGACGAAGAAGCATCACTTTCAGCAACATTTAATTGGTGATAAGGTAGCTGAAATTTTGTACCCATACCGTGTGATACACCAACCAATTTATCATTAAATTCACGCAGAATGTCTGAAATATTCGAAATTAATTGCAAAGATCACCATAATTTAACTACAAAATTCTGTAATCAGTAATAATCAAATAAAAATTGAAGTAAATGAGTACACAGTTCAAATGCAAGTTTTTTTAATTCAAAAAAGAGGAAAATAAATACTGAAAACATATACTGGCAATGGTAACAAATCCATCAATGGTTGCATCACCACCAATTGGGAATGCGGCTCCACGAAACTCGATGTCCGTTTGAGGCCATAATCCTGTTCCGGTCTAGAAAAAAAGCCACATTTCCATTCAAATCAATCGTTCACAACAGTTAACTGNCAGTTAACTGCCACTTTACCACTTTATGTTACCCTGTACCGAAATATATGTGGTTTTGTTCAAAAAAAAGGAGGAAATTAATCAAATTCTTTCTAAGCAACAATTTCAAATTGATCTTGAAATTTCAGGATGACCAATTTATAATTAGACACTTTAAGATATTGTTGAATTCCCGAAATATTTAATATTCAACGATCGAAAAAATCCATTCAGCGCTATTTTACACTGATTTTATATGCGATAAATCTAACTCCTTAACATATCGATTTCAGGATAAATTTATGATTTACTAATTAACTTCTAACTGTTAATTATGTAGAATAGGAAAGAGGAGCATACGGCAAGGGAATCACCCATTGCGGCAATGATTCCGATATCCTCCGGACTCAGATCACCCGTATCGGTACCGGTTACGAAATCATTTTTGATTTTTGGACAACTGAATGTTTTCCTACTAATGAACGAATTATGGATAATAGAAATAGCACCATTTTGCGCTTCTTCTGAATCGATCGGACCGTAAAGTTGTGATGGAGGTAAATTGAAGTTGGTTTCATTATCCCTACAACTTCATTCATATACAAACTTTCTTCCGCATGCAATGAATTATTAAGAGAAAAGAATGTCATTGAGGAATCTGGCGATAAAGAGATATTTCAACAGATTTACAGTCATAAAAGTAAACAGTAATAGAGTTATAAAAACAAACAAAACAGAGAATAAATGGCTTTTTGATTTTAACAGTTAAATATCTAATACATTTTACGGAAAAAAAATGAATGCCTACATGGTATCATTTGCATTATTGATGACCTTGACCTTTTTCTGCACGATTAATTAGGAGATAAAGGAAGAGATAAAACGTGAAGCGTGACGTACATTTCTTCGCTTAGATTATCGCTACTTTGATTAATCTCTGCCTCCTTCTCCTCTTCATCATCCTCTTGTGAGCTAACTTCTTCAACATGAACATCATCTTCTATCTTACTCTCCTTGAAATGCTTTTCAAATTGTTTCATTTCTAAAACACAATCCTATTTTTAATTATAACATTTGTGCTACGTCACCTAGGTGTTTTTTTTTACAACAAACAATTTACGTAATATTTGACGTAGATACTGTTTCTGCAATTCTTGCAAATATAAAAATGGTAAAAACGAATAAGTGAAGATAGCAAAATGGAACGATACTCACGTTTTTCATAGGTTGGAATTAATTTTGATGTATCATCGAGATAATCTTTTGTAAAATTTTTAATCTAAAATTATTTAAATAATAATATTTCCCATTTAAAACTCTAAAATTAAGAATTACCATATTTTTTGTGAAATTTTATTTTTATATAGCAACTTATTCTAACTTTCAAATTTCAAATTATTTTCATGTTTGCATGTCAGCTTAAATTTAAACTTAATTTATACTAAATGAGTAAAAAAGATTGAAGCAACGAACGGTATTCGATGGTGCATCGATTAAATATTGGAATGTTTCTGGAACACATGACAAAAGCGCCAAGTAAAGAAATAACATGCTATAATTTGCTCTCCAAACGCTTATTCTCCACTCCTCTAAAATTCCTCATTCATATTACTGTTGATAAAATAGTTGAATTATAAATAACTCCAAAAAAAATTCTGCTATAAAGGAGGAATTGATAATTCCAGTGAAATTTCATTAATCGTTTCATTGATAGATCATTTTTAACTTGTTTTTTTTAACTAAAAAAAAAAAACAACAATTGATCAACTTGTTGAATTAAATTGAAATTTAGGATAATAAAGCTGTAATAACAATTTGCTTGCATACATATCTTTGATTCAGATCAGTTAATCATAAATTTCGAAACTTTTCGGTCAAAGATTAAGGTATGATGCAAAACGTGATCGATTAATGTGAACGATCCGATGAGTGGAAATTGGGAATCATCATCTGTAACCAAGCAAGTTGCATTATTCAAATGCGTTCTGTCTATGCCTGTCTGTTCGTTTGTCTGTCTGTCTGTCTGTCTGTCTGTCCGTCGATCCATACAAATCGATCTGCCTAATGTTTGTTTGCATGTTTAAGCAAAAGGTTCAATGAAAATCAGTTTGTTTTTGAGTATCCACTGATAAACTATCAGATTGATTGTCAATCATCAATTCTATTTATTATCGCATGCTTGGATGAATCAGCAAATCTTCTTATTTTAAGTTCAGGAATTTATTTTTTTTTCGGATGAGAATTGGAAAGTTTGTGATGATTTTTTTCAATAAAAATTTTTTAATCTATACTGAAGTATTGTAGTAATTATGCTAGCAAACGGAATGTTTGCATAGTTTTTCGGAAATTTAAGCAATGATAAAAACAAAGAAGAATGGTTGAGTCATTTAGTCTACATATAAAACAATGTTGATATTTTTTGGTTAATTTAAATTAAATTTCCTGAATAAATTGTGAGCAAAAGGCCTAATTTTTAAATTGAATTCTAAATATATTATTTTGGGCGTACTATCTGAATAAGTTAAGCCTCAAAATAAAGCACTAATAAAACAAATTTGTACTAGGACAATTAATAATTATTCAAACCGAGTTCAATTCAAAAAATGTTTCTAAATTATCATAAAGTTATTTGCTTAACAAGATAATTAAGATTTACCTAAACGAGTTCAAATTCAATGAATTCCAAATGTTTCACTTTATTAAAGGTCAAAAATTCTTCAAGATGTTTTTAAAAAAGTTTTTTTTTTTTTTGGCTTTATCTCATTTCATCTGTTGAAAAAGCAAACAAGAAAAAATTTCGGTTAGTTTTACACAGACAATTTGCATTAAACCAAAAATTACTAATAAATTTCCATTCGATTAATATATTTTGTTTGTTGAAATTTTATCAAAATTTTTTTTTCTTTCCTAAAATATACAAACGAAATTGATTGCAACGGAAATGCAAATGTCATTTGTAAATGGCTTACATCGACAATTTGTTAGCTAAAAGATGCAAAGAAAGAGGAGGAAAAAATCACAAACTACGAAATTTCGTTCAAAGTTCAAATTTTCGTGACCACTTATTTCTGATAATTTAGTTATAAATATATGTACATGTGTATGTGTATGTCTGTGTGTGTGTATGTGTGTGTATGTGTATTAGTGATAAATTATACAATAATATAGCTGAAAAACATACTATACTGTTTATTTGCATATTTTATTTTGATTCTTATGAGCCTATAAAAGTTAAAAGTTTACACCATGATTCACTGCTTCTTTAACTTAATCACACAATATACGTCCCTGTTCAACTAACGTCAGGTGTTCCCTTAATTACGATATTACACAGCTGCCAGAAGAAGAAGAAGAAGAAGAAGAAGTGAATAATAAGTTAACAACTATCATTATATTTCAGCTCGAACTTAAAAGTTGATATTTCAATTGTTCATTAGGAGCTTTTTGACTAAAATTCTAAAATTAATATTCTACTATTAAAAAATCCATTCCGAGTAAAAATGATTGTAGAAGAAATGAAATTTTCTATGCCTGTTTTTCTCTAAAATTTCTTCCCGTCTTTAAAGTAATTTATGAATTTGTAAACGATTTATACAATAAAAAAATTTAAAAATGAAATTATAAATTGCAAAATTTTTCAAATAGTATATTAGAGAAATAAAAAGCAGAAATATGTTTGAAAAAGATTTTTTTTCCTTTTTATTATCGTGCAATTTTTTTTTCCTTTTTGTTTGCATTACATTCCGAAGAAATTATCAAATCAGAAAGGTTTGTTTATAAATTTTGTGATATATTTGCAAGCCAAAATGCATTTCAAATTTTTTCAGACCGCTTAAATAGCCATTAAATATAATGATGTCGTGAAGGTTGAATTGAAATTTAAAAATTTAATGTGAAATTTATTAATTATATATGGTGAAAACATTACGTAATCAATCTGTTAATCACATCGTTTTCTTTTCTCCTGATCTACTAAGTTTTTAAGAGATGTTTATCAAAATATATGAATAATGAATAAATTAGATAATATTATTTGAAATAAATTTATCGGAAATTTGAACTATCAAATCATTAATATTTCACCCAATATAATTTTGCAACCTTTCTGTATTGCACTAAAATTTTTGAAAAATACTGTTAACTAATTAAATTGATACATTCACTAATTAAATTATTAGATATAACAAGACAAGTTAAATTTTAGATTAGTTGAAGCCTTTCAAGAATGTTTCTCAATGATA
>UPTC01002120.1:0-10397 GCA_900537255.1 Acanthocheilonema viteae | reverse complement strand
TGTTTTAGTTATTATATGCACCGACACCATTCGTAATCGGGGTACCAGCATCATTTTTTGCTCATAAAGCTATTGATATACCAAATGATGTTATTGTTGTCGATCTTGATATGAATCAGTTACTGATACCGGATGATATCAGTATTCCTGATATGCCGGAACCAGATTGCACTGAATTAAAGGTTATTACTAATATTGAATTTCATTTCATATCTTTTAAGATGTTTGTTGATAATTAAGTTTGATAATAGTAGTGATTTTTATAAAAATGTTTTTCAGAATAGTTTACGGAAATCATTGGACAAATTATTGCCAAATAATAAATTATTGCCAAATGTATCAAATGATGAAACTGTTGAAAAGGATTACACATTGGATAGTGACGTTGTTGATATTGCTGTCCGTGTTGCTATGGTTTGTTATTGTTAGCCATCACTGCTAATGTAAAAATATTTTTGCAAATCGTTTCGGTGCTTATTTTATTTTCAGATTCGCTTTTTTAATAGTGCGAACGTATTTGCAAATTTCTGTGAGCATACACGTACTCTGCGTCTCTATCCACGACCAGTTGTTGCGCTTCAAACGGAATCTTTCCTACGTAGCCGTCCGCAGTTCACACGATTTATTGCTGAACTTTGCAAGTTAGTATAATATCACAGTCATTAATGACTTTCTGACGAATTTTCGAAAATCCAGTCCAGTTTTATGAAATTCACCAGGAAAAATCGCGTCCTTTTTCCTCGTAAAATTCTGAATTCTCAAAGCATTTTCTTTCGACCGATTCTTTTTTCTTGTCATAAATTTTACGAAGGAATTTGTTTACTTATTCTTTTTTTTCAAGTAATTTATTTAGAACCCAGGCTGTGGAATATTTTGCCGAATGTTCCTTATGTCCACATAACGAAACATACGTACGAGTACAGGCGGGAACGGATGATCCAAAACAAATTGGTGATAAGGGGAAATGGTTCAACGAGTCACTGATGCCTATCCATTTCACCGTTTGTTACTTACCGTATTTCTTTTTTATTCTTAAAAAAAATCCTACAAACATTTACTTTTGATTAATTGATTAGGAGATATTAAAGAAAACAAAAAGAGATTTTTTTTTTCTAAACTGATTTAAAAATGATTTTCATGGATACTGAAGTAATACATGGACAAAAAGATATAACTCTGAATGAGATATATCGGAAGAATGGTAGGAGAATAGTGCTAAGAAGAGATGAAAAGGTCGAAGTGATTTTTCAGGTATATTCGAACGATTCAGCGCTTGTTGATGCATGGCAAAAAGTTGCAAGCGAACGACAAAACAGTGTGACAGGTAATATTTTCATTAATTTTAAATTTTTTTACATTATCCACTAAATAAAAGCATAAATGGATCTTTTAATCATTGTTCATCACTAAACTAATTAATGTAATTGTTATTTATATGAAATAACTGATGAAAAATTACTTATTTTCATGTGGACAGTATTCTTTGTTAAAGATTCAAATGGTGATGAAGTAAGCGATGCTGGAAATACTGATGGTGAAAGTTTTTCCAGTATTGATGATCTTATGTTCGATATTCCTGATCAAGCCGATGTATCTATCGGTATGATTAAATTCCATCTTTTCATCATTTAGCTAGTGGATAATTTAATTCAAAGTTCAATCTGATATTCTGTCTTTTTCTGAATTTTTTAAAGTCTAGAGCAAGTTTATCTTGGGAGATTTTGAAACTGTGAACTTTTTATTTCATTTTCAGGAGCAGCAAAACCACTTGGAGAGGTAGACGATGTTTATAAGGAGCCATTGACATTAGCTATTCCGAGAAGTGAAAGTGTACACTCGGTTGGTAGTTCGACAAGTAGTGGCCAGTAAGTTAAATTTGCTATTTTAAATTTCCTGCTTGCTAAATTCTTATTAGATTTCGTTGGGTATAACAAATTTTCACGAAGTTATCACTGACTTCAAATTATTTGATGACTTTTTCAGATCTACTCCATCTTCATCAATTTCGACGTCAGCACTGGATAGTGAGGCCGATTTTGCAAGGCTTGCCGAAAATTTAGCATTAAAATCAGATAGCAGGGTAAATTCTGAATGTTGATCGATATAAGTACATTTGAATTTATCACATTATGCACATTTTGTGTTCAATTAAAATTTTTTTAATTCATTAAGGGTGACTTCTTCTTCCATCCTTCAAGTGAATCTACTCCAGTAAACGATCGTCAATTCTCAGCATCTCGTACACTATCATCACGATCTGGAAGTTCAACCAGTACGACAACCAACAAGACACCACCATTAAAAGCTGGTATTAAGGTTGGTAATTCATTCGTGCAAATATTGATACTTCAAAATTCCATATGGTTTACAGACCACTTGAATCTTGGAGAAATTATATATATATATATATATATACTTACAGGGTTTGGCACACTTAGCAGATTCAGGTGAAAAAGTTCTTGGACCACAATTCATGAATGCACTTAACGGATATGCGGAGAGAAGTCATGACATGTTAAATCAGGTTCATTATTCTATTCATTCTTCTTTCTAAAATGATATATAATAATTGATCAAAAGAATAAATTATAACATTACGAAAATTTATTTCATTTTGAATTTCATATAAATATTGTCGTTAATGGAAAAAATGGAGGATCATTTCTAATCATTACAGCATTTCTTCCTTTTATTTCAGGTTTTACATCGTACAGCTCCTAAAGCTCAGGCTCTACGAGATAAAGCTGTTCGTCCGATTGCTTTGGCTGCAGCAAATGGAGTAGAGCAAAGCCAGCATCTTGTAAGGACAAAAAGTAGCATGATTGGCAATAGAAACACTAATGCAGCTGCACAGCAAAGGTTAATTTTCATTTTCAATTAATTTTGTATTTGCAAAATATTTGTGTTAGTATTTTGTATTTTGGTTAAAAAGAAAAAGTATTTTGTTTAAGTTAAATGATAGTACAATTATATGCGAGATAGAATCCTTTTATCAAAGGCATTAAACTTTTCATTTAATCCATCCATAATTAAAGTGCTGAAAAAATACAATCATTTAGTTCTTACTGTGAAGTATCCGCGCGGTTTGCGTAATGCTTCTGCAAATTTATTAACATGACATTTTTTTTGAAATTTCCGTTATTTAGCATAATTTTTAACTTAAACATCATAGTTGAAGTAATTTGATGGTTATAATGCTCGAGTATTCGATAATTATCCTCCATTTGATTTTGATGCTTTGTTTTCTTTTATTCCGCAAATGTTAATTTAACGAATTATTTAGTAAAAATCAACAAATTGTTCGCGAAATATGTGATCAAATCCTAGCTGGTCAGGGAGTTGGCGTTTTCACATATCCGAAATTGAAACGATTAATGGAAGATGAAAGTTTGAGGCAACTTGTTTGTTCCAAATTAAACCTTGGTCTTGATGTGCAACATTTTGAAGACGACTTCATGCAAGATATGGTCAATAAAACTGTCAAAATTTTTTTCTTTTTTGTTTTTTTAATGTAATCAAAATAGAAAGTTGAAAATTTTTACGACATATAATGCGATAAAATACATATTGTAACATCGAATGGTTATGAATTATGACTGAAGTAATTTTGTAAGAAATGAATTTTTGTTATATTATTTGCAAAAATTTTCAGCAACTAACTCGAAATCAGTACAAGGGGTATTTAAAAGCTTTACAAACATGCATTGCTGGTCTGGAGTATTCATATAACTCATCTGGTTCTAATGGCCTTGCTTCATTATTCCATATACTTGAAATAGCCCATTCTCATTACTGGACAAAAGAGACCGAAGTAACATCACCACCAAGCGCATCTGGAAGCTTGGTAGAAATTATCTTCTGTTCAGAAAATTCAAAGATGATATCAAATTTACGTTTAGATTTTATTATAAAGTCTTTTTCTTTCTTATTTCCAATTGTATCTTATCATGTTCTAACAGCGAAACTTTGACAAGTTAGTGAGAGGTATAAAATGATTTATAAATCTCAAATGGTTCTATGATCAACATTTAAATTTTCATGAAATTTAAACATAGTACTTTTTTATCTTCAGTTTAATACTCCATCCTCATCGTCATATGATGTACAGCGACAACAGCATGACATTTCGTCACCAGCACGTTCACTGCCAATGCCGATCCCACTACCACCATCGATGCCATCACCTGCGAGTCAAGCTCCTAAGCCACCTATTCCACCGCGTATTTCTCATGAAGCACATGGAATTGTATTACGTAAGTTGTTGAACAAAATTCAACATTTTTTTAATTTTAAGTTATTTTCCTTGATTGATAATCAACCCTTTATTGATTTAGGATTTCAAAGATTTGAAAAATCAACGTCATTAATGTTGTACATGTGGAATACACAAACATTCATCATTACGAAAGAAAATCACTAAAATATCTGAACGTGGAGTAAAAGATACTCCGATGATTTTTCTCTATAATCTTCGTACAAAGTGGTTAATTAATATAGTCATTGTTGTATTAAATTTATCCTTTGTTATCATTCTTTTTTCAGCTACTGGTCCACCACCACCACTTCCACCACGACCGGTAGTTCGTCAAAGCACATGTGATGATATGCAGTCACTTTCAAAACCCAATATCCAGCCAAAAAGTTTGGAGAAAGTAGCGAAGGCAAATATTACTTTACCTGACACCAAAAATTTCGAATTAAACCTAAATCCGGATAGTAAAATAGAAACAAGTGCAACTACATCTCGACATTCATCATTCAGTTCAACTATTGTAAGCTTGTTTGTAAACATAGCTGATCATATTACTGTATTTTCGTACCTTTTGAGAATATTTGAAAATGCTTAACGTTTAATGTTCTTTTTGTTTCTGTTATCAGATTAATTTCTCGATCAAAATAAAATAATTTTTTCTTTATAACCAAATTCAAATTTCAGTCTTTTAGTTGGAAGTCAAAGATACATTTATTTTATTCCCAAAATTACAGCTTCCACTGCAAATTAAATATAATCGTGTTCTTTTATTTTAGAAATCTTGTCTTCATTTACACCCACCGGATAGTTTGTCATTCGATTCAACAACTTCATCACGTATTTCATCTGATGTAAAACCAATTCGGCACTTCATTTATCAGGACTTGATATGTGATGTTTTGATTTAATTCTAATCATCTCATTTTAATCCATTTGACTTGTTCGATTCAATTTTAATTTCTGTTTTATATGAAGTTGTGTTTCTAATACCATCAAATGCCACTTGGATACTTTACCATATTCCGGAGAGTTTAATTTTCTAAGCATACTGAAGCATATTTCAGGACAATTAGTTATGGTTGTAATGGTTTATGGTGACATCATCACAGTTGTATATTGTTCACTCTCACATCGTATCAGTGAACTTAATTTACTAAAAAAAAAAGAAAATCGGATGATTCTGATATAAATTTTTTCAGTATTTTGGGAAATATCATTAATTATACAAATGTTTATTCAGTGTCTTCGCCGAACCCGTTATGGCAAAAGATGGATTTTTGGGAAAAAGCATTTTTCGATGTGGTGGCGCAGGAACGCGATATTATAGGAATGGATCAAGAACCATGTGAAATGATTGATAGATATTGTAGTTTGTCAGAATCTGAAAAGCGTCGTTTGGAGTTAGACGAGGATCATCTCTTGTCTACATTACTACATAATTTAACATCCTATATGATTATGTGCGGTGGAGGTCAACGAACTGTTCAACAGGTCATAATTTGTTCTTCTGATATATTTCTACATATTTTAAATTTGAAAAAAGAAGGTTTTTTATTATTTGCAATTAATCAACAAATAAATCACAAATAATCAATTAATTTTAGAACGAATTTTTTTCTTTTTTCGTCATTATCTGTTTAATCAAAACTATTATTTTCTTTGCATTGAATTTTTTTCAAATTTTATGGGCTTTGCGCAATTTAATTAAAGGATGAAATTAAAACGGAACGGTTTAATGCTTCGTATCGTAAGCCTCTTTGCAGGAGGTCGAATGATGCAAGTAATAACCGACGTTCGGTCGTGCTGCCACAATAAAAAATGCATTGCATTAAACGACCAGATAGTTTTGGGTTAATCTGATAAATCAGTATACTACTTATAAAGTTTTCGAAATGTCTATAAATTGAAATTTGG
This sequence comes from Acanthocheilonema viteae, assembly GCA_900537255.1. Classification (NCBI taxonomy): domain Eukaryota; kingdom Metazoa; phylum Nematoda; class Chromadorea; order Rhabditida; family Onchocercidae; genus Acanthocheilonema; species Acanthocheilonema viteae. The sequence goes on along the minus strand of UPTC01002120.1, from coordinate 4,231 downwards.
ATTAAATTTCAGAAAATAAGACGGTTGTTAGGCAAAGCTCATATTGGTTTGGTTTATTCAAAAACGATCAATCAACTTTTGGATGATCTTCCAAAAACTGTCAGTATTTGATATTATGTTCTCATTTTTTCTTATCGCTCTGCTTCGTCATCAATTTAATGACTCACAACTTAAAGAATAAGTGATCGGCTTCTTGAATTGCTTTAGGAAGTTTTCCGTTTGACCATTCGAGAGAGTGGTGATCCTAAAAGTACATGTTTGTTTGAATGTTTTAACTTTCCTGACTATGCTCTTAAATTCGCAACTTCTTATCAATTTATCTTGTTTGACTGCCGTGGAAGCATCTACTTTTAGCAAAGTAATGGGATACCGTTGAGACCGCTTGGAAGTCGTCTTATTCAAAAACAATCGTTTACTGTTCATGGAGGAGCTACAGCGCAAGATCCATTGATGTTTGTAGAGGTAAATCAGAGTTAAACTCAAATCTTTTTCAATCTTAGATTTAGATTTCAAAACAAAGTGTTGAAATTCTGCTTACATAATTATAACTATTTTTTTCAGCTTTCCAAGGATAATTTATCTTAATTTTGGCTTCGGCTTTTTTCTTTTTGAAATTCTTGTTTAGAAATAACATATTGATGGTTTGCAATTTTCAAATTTTATGATACTTTTTAAGGTATGTGATGATGCAGTAGTGCTTCGAGCAGTAACAGGCGCTATCACAGAACGATGGTGGTATGAGCGTATAGTCAATATGACATATTCTCCCAAAACACGTGTTTTATGCTTATGGCGACGACATGAAGGAAAAGTGCATATGCATAAGTTTTACACAAGAAAGGTTGTGCTTACGTGTTTTATTCACAGACGTCCTCTTCTTCAACTTTACGGACCAAGAAATCTAGACCTTTTAGTTAAACAGAAACATCTTGGAAGTAAATTGTCTTATATATATTTTTTTCAAAATTGCAGTGTCGCGAACTGTACACTGCAATGAAAGAAGCGATGGAACGAGCTGCAATACGTGGGAAAGTTACACTATCAGGACGAGATTTAGGTGGCGAATTTCCGGTTCAGGACATGGAATCAAATCAAGGTGGATTATTGCAAGTGCGAATAGATGGTATAACATTGCTTTTCGAAGAAAGACAGGTAATGCTACCATTAATACTCGGTTTTTCTGTTTCGAAGTTTTAAAACTTTTAACGAATTATATAGTATATTGAAAAATGCTATTCCCTTGAATCGCTTTCAGCATTTCGTTGAATTGAGCAATATTAAAAAATGCAATACCTTTGGTGGAAATGTATTTGTTCTTGAAGAATATGGTAAGTCATTTTCAAAAAAAAATGTTCCCTAATTTTTGTTTTCTTTTTCTGCTTATTTGAATTTATGATTTTTGCACAAAGAATTCAAAAATATTTGAAACTTATATTTTAAATTTGCTTAATTTTGATTTTTTTCTCATTTTACAACGTTTATTTTTTAAAGTTTCTTCGCTGAGTGAATTACTATCGTTTTAAGTTTTTTCTAATAGCTTAAGTGATAGTTTCGGACCATTAGAAATTTTAAGCAGAAATATGATATGAAGTTTCATCAATATAAATGCAACAATAAATGTTCATCATGCATTACAGATCGCAAAAAGAATGAACTGATACAAAGGCGTTATTTATCGCAAATGGTAAGATTTGAATATGAAAATTTGAAAGTCCAACTTATTTCCTCTAACTAACAGTTCGTGGTGCGATGTTTTTTCTTTCTTGTTGTATAGAATACTTTTAGTTAGGATTTTCATTACATTATTAATATATTTGTATATTTTAGTGATAGCAGTTTATTGCTTGTTGCATGATTGTCTATGTTATTATTTGTTTGATTTCACTTGAATTTTAATTTCATTCCTTTTTATCTGTTGACTGACGAATATAGCTATCAAGTTTAAATCTTTCACTCTAAAAGACGGATTAAGAGGAGTGCATGGCTATGATTAGTTTTAAAAAAGACTAGCCGTTTAGTTATTTAATTTAAAATGTAATTTATACTGGTGAGAAGAAACAGGAAAAAATCGAAAAATATATGAAAAATTGTTTTGAAGTTATTATTATTATTGTTGTTATTGTTGTTTGCATGAGTGTCATAGTTGTAATCGTTAATTCAGGCGTCCGATATTGCATGGTCATTACATCGTGTGTTTTCCATACGCTACACAGAACAACCATTAAATAAGCAAGAAACTGACGTGATTGATGCAAATGCTGCATCAGAATCAATTTCATGCATACATTCAACGTGCAACGATAATTTTTCAAACGATTCAACTGTTGCTACCATAATAGCGAACAATTTGGCAGAATTTGATTAATTATGAATCCTATAAAAGGAAGTCGTTGTTGTTAACCAGTGTGTTTATCGTACCAATCTATTTCTGGACATTACTTGAACTCTTGATGCTATGTATGTTACATCTGGTAAATTGTATGTTGCATTTGCATATATCTAGTTTTCTTGTTCGTTATATAGAAAACTAATAGATTTTAATCTATTTTAGGCTGATCAGATCTGTTATGCAATTTTATGTGTTTTCTCGATCGTTGCTGCAGGACGTCGAACAAGTGATATAAGTAAAGGCGGCATGAAATTTCCAAAAAGCCAATCATCGCCAACACATTTTCCATTGAAACCAAAACCGTAAATGCTACTGGTTACATATACTTATGCCAACTGTATTTTTTTCCTTGAAGATGAATTAATAGCTAATGATATTTTATTCTAATGCTTTTTTTCAAACTCAATTGATTAGTATAAATTTTAAATGTCGTGGTTATTCTTCCATAATGTCTTCCATTATAATTTGTTGAAATAATGTATACATCGGTTAGACATCGGTTAGAATTCGAAAAATACTGAAACTCGAAAATGGGTTGGAAAATAGCATTGAATCAATTTTTATTGAAATCCATGATTTAAATTCCAAGCATATCAGAAATTGACTAACATACCAAGATGGACATGATTGTCAATTTTCTTCATAAATCACTTCTGTTTATCGGAAAATGCATTAACGAAAAAAAATCTAAATAAATTACATCAATCCAAATCTTCAAAAGTTATTTCGAAAATGGTTTTCCTTCAAACTAATTTTAAAAAAAAGAATGCTATTTTCAATGTAGTTTTCTTTTTCCTGTTAAATTTGTATATTTTGTTAGAATTTATTTCGTTTTGATGATTGTTTTCGTTTAAAATAAAAGTAAGCAGATGACACGCTGTAGTTGAATTTAAAAAATACAACTAAATCATAAGTTACGAAAAATATCCTCATCCAAGTTTCAAATAATGTACACTTTTTTCTTCTGATGCATCGATAATAGCAATTGATTTTCTAATCGCTGCATATTCACTGTTCAAAAAGTCTGATGCAATCCTGGAATTTTCTGGACTTGTGACTTTGCCGGACTTTCCGATAAATTGTTTGTACTGAACGGAAGTTTAGACAGAATTTTGACTCAATTATCCGAGAAGCCCCATTCAGAGAGCTTAATCTATTTTGAAGTTTGTTGTATTTGAATGGTTAAAAGTGAAATTCATATAAAAATTGTTCTATAGAAACGAAAAGATTAGCTTATTTTGACAGCACCTTGATCGATGATACTTTGTATGATATCGACAATGACATCTTTTCAGGAAATTTGTTTCATCCATTTTATTTATCAACGATCTGAAAATTGACAAACTTTCACAAATTAGAGGTATAATCTTCAAAATCACTGGTCAAAAAATTAAAATTTAAAGATATGTTTTGAAGTTTTAAAATTGTGAATGTAGCATGTATAAAATTTAATAAAACTTTAAAAATTAAAAAAAAAAAACACCTTATGTGATATTTGTTAAATATACGTTCATCTTGTTTAGCCATATAAACAACTAGAGAAAATAGTGCAGCAAACTCATTTCCCAAAAATGAAATCTGAAGAAGGAATTATCTATCCTTTTATACTTTCAAACCATGAATATTAAAATTTCCAATTTATGGAAAAAGATTTAAACGTTCAAAAAGTTACTTTAAGCATAATGAAGGAATATCCATATGAGTAATGAAAAAGTGGGTCATCCATTTTGGAAGCAGCATAAATTTTATTGCCTACTTCTTTAGAAACAGCAGCCATGTAAACAATTATGCATGCAAAATTTGCCATTCCTAAAAATATTTTTAAAAGATAAATTTGCTCCC
>UPTC01002119.1:0-10398 GCA_900537255.1 Acanthocheilonema viteae | reverse complement strand
AATTTCACCTTTTTACATGAATTAATTGCTATGTCTAACTTAAATTGCTACTGGTCATTGGTGTTAACATAGCATGCTTTCTTTAGTTTCTATTTCAAAATTGAAATGAATAGAACAAAATTGAATTTACAGACGTTATCGAACACGAAAAGAGCGGCGGCGAGTTATTGCGTCAAATGGTCAAACAGTGCCATTACTTTCCACAGAAGTTAGACTTTTTCAATAAACAGAAATAATTTTATGCTTTATTCAATCAGGAAAATTGATATTAAATAAGAAATAGGATCGATAATTGTATTTGAAAAGTTGCTGATATGTTAGATTAAGCATATTTCATCTAATAAAATTATGCTTAATCTGACATCAGTAATGAAATATTTTACCGAAACTTCGATTCAAAATAATTACACATTAATAATTGTAAAATAAAATAGAGGCGTTATTTAGTATAATGTGTGAGGATGAATTTTGTTATCTTTAAGATATAATTTCAAAAAAGCTTTTTTGCTAATACTGAAATTATTTCCGATTAGTTATGTCTGTCTAACTAAACTTCTCATAGATTCTGATTGCACCTGTATCTTTCATTGTTTCAACCGGTTTAATCGATTCATTTAATTTACAAGTAATTGTTGCAAAAGTATTAAATGTAGCATTGATAAAATAGGATGGAATATTTTTAGGCCGAGAAAAATGGGATAGAACAGAATATGCAAGCGCTTTCGTCACGTGTCGAAGATATCCGATCGTCACTTGATCAGAAAGCTGCAGGTATCAATGTTAGAAGATGCAAAAATTGGCTAATTTCAATTCATTCTTGCATAATTTGATACTGAATTTTTAAGCTCGTGGAGATTTCGAAGATGGTTATGTACGTGGCTTTCGAGATGCAAATAAATTAGGCACTGCATCAGCGGCACGTCGACGTATGGATGATGATTACGGTAGTCGAGATGATCGATTTCATGAGGGTTATGTTAAAGGATTGAGGTGTGCATTATTTTGTAAAATTATGGAATTATTTAAGAATGTGAGAAATCATTAGACGTTATCGGGATTATTTTAAATTCTAGTAGTAATCGAAGTCATTTCTTTTTTATGTCAGAGAGAAATTTTGATTATGAAGTAATTTTGAAACTCAATAAAAAGTAGAAGAATATAATATCCAAACTAGCAGCCATGTGAGCAATAAAAATTTCAATCAACTGTAACAATTTAGAATATTGATCGATTCTTTTAGAATAACAGAAGAGTGCCACTTTTGGAATTCTTTCATTAATTTCATTTGAATTCATTGCAGAGATGCCGGAATGACCGGAATGAGCGCATCAATGCATAATTTAGCACAGCGTGGTCAGGGCGCTGGATATTCTTCCGGTTACATGCAAGGTTTCCGAGATGGTAACTCAGGTTTGTTTGGTGATCGAATATCTAATAGTTTATTGCGAAGACTAGAAGAACAATATCCGAATCAAGAAGAATTCCGTACTGGTTATATTGATGGATTCAGGGAAGGTATTGCAAGTCGAACTTCTGGACAAAGAGTGAGAGTTGAAATATTTTTCAAATTAATATGCTTTGCAAATTTTTATTGTTATACTTTTATTTACTTTACTTTTGCATAATATCAAGTTTTATTTTGCATTTACATTTTACTCTTTTAACATTAAAAATATTTGATGCATATGGGTAAGCATTTTTATGCTTATCGTTGTTTTTATGCTTATCGTTTTTTGGTATAGATTTGCTATCATACAATTGAAATGAGCAAATTTACAGAGCTTTGAAGAATCGAGACGGTTGCAAGAAAGTCTTACCAAACTTACTGAAATATTGCAAGATAAATCAAAAGGTGGTGGTGATGAAATACATACTACCAAGATTTATCATGTTTGTAAGTGATTTCGTTTCCCTTTTTATTTTATTTATTTCTTTATGGAATTATGCAGCAATAAGCAATATAAATAATTTTTCATCATTTCGATAATTTAAAATATAGCACTGTTAGTTGTAATTTAATTAATTGCGAAATTTTCTTCTTATCCTTAAATTTAAACTTAAATTTTCTTCGTATTCTTAAATTTAACAGTAATGCATTCTTGTATATATTCCAGATAATCAACAACCGGATGGTGTTGTCGCATCAGCTTATTCTTCTACAACCGGTCGTCAACTGGAACAGGAATTGGAGGAGCTGACATCCTCTTCTAGACGATCCACTCTCAGGCGACATTATACGGTTAATTTTTGATTTTCCATATATAATTAATTATTTTTTACACATAATAATTGGAAATATTTAATTCAAGAAACACTGAAATGAATAGCACGATATCATTTTCGAAATTTTTTTTTGTTTTTTAAGAAATTTTAGGACAAGAAAAGAGCTTTTCAATTTTTTTAAATTTTAGCCAGGAGATTACTTGAAATATGGTAGTGAAGCGGAAGCATATAGTGGTAGCTTAGCAAGGAATCGACGTTCACTTTCCGCATCTGCACTTGGTCGAGAGCTTGCTAGAGGTCTATTTTTCTTCCTTTTTGTTTCTCTTAATTTTTCTGATGAAGAAAAAAATGGATTCTTTAAATTGCTTCATTATTTCAATTCTAATTAATAGGATTACAAAGTAGATTTACAATTTTGAAATTTTTACAAATTCATTAATTTGTTATAAATTCATTAATTTTAATTGATTTCTTCTTGGCATGAGATTTATCATTAGTTAAATGACGTTGAAGATTAAACGTAAAATTGAAATAGCTATTTGACGTATGAGTAAAAATAATAATTGGCAGAGAAATTTTCAAAATCGCAATATATTCACGTGTGGTTTTTTAAAGCTTTTTTTTTTTATTTGACTACTATTAACCAGCGCGTGGCATTTGAAATTAACGTTAAAAGGATTGTTTGACGTGACGTGTAATTTTGCCGGAAAGGAGAAGCATTGCATTGGATGTCAAAATAATTATGAAATTCTTGCATTGATAATAATTATGCTTCAATCTTATCATATCAGAGTTATTTTGGTGCTACTATCCTTTTTTTTGTTTGAAATTTTAAATATTTTCTAATCAAAATTGATAACCGTTAGCCAATTTATTCTAAAGCTTGCTTCTTGTCTTTGAGTTTTTCTTTTTTTTTTATACTTTCATAACTTTCTTAGAAATTATTTTAGTTTGTGCTGTGTGCATTTCTGTTTTGCTGTTTATTTTGCAGAACAGTCGGAACGTTCACGTCTGTATTCCGGTACCGGAACATCGTACATCAGTCGCGCATCGGCTGCCGAAAGACCCATTACGGATACATATTCACGTCGCTACACATATCGTAGCCGCAGTGATATGGGTAGTCCACGCCATTACGCATCGCAGACATTGCTAGACGGGACACGTCCAGGACCTTCAACACCGCACACACGTCGTGATGCACTGCACACTTTACAACGTGAGCTTGATACACTATCACGTTCACCGGATCAGTTAACAGCGCGTGGCTATAGCTCTGATACGGGGTACATGAATGATACAATGCGATCGCGTACCCGTGCATACTCAAACTATGATTATGGTTAGCATGCACTATATCACATTCTTTTTTTAACGTAACACAGATTAGCTGGAGTAAGACGCTGTTCGCGCTATACTTGCACCTTTACGTTATAGCACTTGTTAAAAGTACCGATATGTCATTGTATGTTATTAAAGCACTTTATAATTTAATTAAATGTTTCTTATGGAGAGGTAAGGTTAATTACTTAATTGGATTTGTTTACTTATATATATCGTAATTGTTTGCATCATTATATAACAATAACTTTAGGTATGTAACTTTAGTAAATTTTTCACTTCGGATTTCCCCTTTAAAATTTTTGCTTAGCAAATATATTAGTGCAATCTTAATTTTTCAACCATCAACATCATTCAAAATATAAACTCATACTTAGACATATTTAAACACAAATATTTCAAAGTCTGACTACTTATTATCAAAAACAATCATGCTATATCATTACTCGAATAATAGGGAAATAAAATGCCTATCAGTGATCAAACAAATTTAATGGATGTAAAAATAAATCCAAAAAAAAAAATTCAGTTAAAAGAAAAACAAACGAAAATTGATTGAATAATGATAAAATAATGAATAATTACGAATACTCGTTTTAAAATTTTTTCCTTAAAATTGCTATATGTGCATTAATATCATTGGTAATAAAATTTTTAAGAAAGTGCGATTTTTTCTTTCTTCACTTTAATTTTTTTTTATCTAATGCTACGAAAAAGTTTTTAATAATATATGTATATCCAGTTTTTTTGATAGAAAATAGTATTTAGATGAATGAGATATAATTTGAGAGAGGAATCAATTAGTGAAAATAATTTTATGCAAGATAATTTAAATATAAATAAAATTCACACTTTTTTAGAGAATTCGAACAATGTTTATTTCTGTTAGTTATGCATGCAAAACACTAAATTTCTTTTAAACTTTCCATTTTTTCCTTCTCTTCTTTTTTTTTGCCATCTTAGATTGTTGAATTGATATTAAATTTCAGATACGTATCAAACATCGAAGAGCGAAATGCGAAGTGCGGAAACGCCTGGTGGTGTTATCGGTGCAAGTAGTAGTGGTGCTTCAGCAAGTATTGGATATGGTCCGAGAGCTACAGCATCTACCTCATTTAGTGCCCGTAGAGGAGGTGCCTTTTTCTCTTCTAATGCCTAATAGATAAATGACAAATGCAAATTGAAACTTTTTTTTTTGATGAAAAAGAGTGTATAAAGAATTTTTTTTTTCAATAAAAAAGAGTGTATTTCAACAGAAACAAAATTTGAAATTAGTAGTTATATTAATAAACATATGATGCAGTTAGTAATAATTTCATTTATTCGCTATTATTTGTTCTGATTTTTTTTTTTTTGAACTATTAAATTGTATTTTAAAAAAAGAAAGAAATTTTGACAATGGTGCTTTTCACTGCACATTTTATATGCAAAAAAAAAAATCACAGCTGCACTTTTGCACAGTGCCAATTTTGCTAATTTAACAATTTTCGATGTCATAAAATTGACTTCAAGAACTGTTTGGGTATGATTGTTTGTAATTAAAAATGCTAAGCTTAATTTTAATTTTATTTTATGTTTTGATATAAGAAGATATGACAAATAATTATTTAGGCGCTTATCTATATTTTAATTACAAGATCTGCTTGAACAATGATCAATTGATGACAGAAATGGATCAGACTACAAATAGAAGCATTTTAAAATTGCTGCATTCAATTTGTCATCGGAAAAAACTGACGTACATCAATGCCGATTGCGTAGTGCAGGCACGCAAAAAAAAGTGCACTGTAAATTTGCAGAAAGTGAGAGAGAAGTTGGTAGTGGAAGGACAACAGCTGGTAAATTATCATCGCATAATTGGCCTGATGACCTGATTGATATTGTCAACGAACCGATGGGACAGACATTGGATCGAATGAAAAAATACAGTAATTCATTGTCACAGGTTGATCGAGGTACGCAATGTCCTCGTCTGAACAGTTTTGTAAATAGCCTATGATAAAGAAACTAAATTCAAAATTTATCCTTTTCAATTTGAATTTCAAAAAAGGAGAAATTTTTAATATCTCTTGGTTATACTCTCCACGTCGAGGAACGTATTTGAGAATTTGATGTTATCAAATCATATTTAAAATATTTTTTGGCTTCGCTCAATTTCTTGCTTTCATGTGCGCTTTAAATCTGCACTATAGAATGAGTGATTGCAGCAGTCTTTTTTTTTAATGCTTATACAAAGTACTGAATATATTTTGTGTTTATTTTGTGCGATATTATGCTAATCAAAATTAAGAAAAATTTTTCGCTTTTATATAAGCACGTAATATTTTGTTGAAATAATTTTCGAAGGATTGTTTTGTTGCGCCATTTTTTTTTTATAGTAGTCTTTTTCAAATATGAATTGTGTATTTTTTTGTGATTTTTTGTACTTTTTAAGACTATTTTCTTCTTTATAAAACTGTATTAGTTGGCTTTTTTATCGAAATAAAATGAATATTTTGAGACGCAAAAATTAAATTAATTTTTAACGATTATAGATGGAGTGGAAGAAAGTGGTCCAATACGAGAAAGAGTGGAAGAACGATATCAGCGCTCATATAAGGAAGTATGTTTGATGCTTTTTGTTAAATTTTTTTTCAAATCTTTTTTTATTTCTTATTTCTTATGAAATGTAATTTTAAGCAAAAGTGAGCGAAAGTAAAAAGAAAAAAGGGAACTTAATTAACATCATTGTTTTTTTTTTTTTTTGGTTTGGAAGAATTTCCACTTTTTTGAACTCGATTTATTTATTTTCTAAATTACTAAAACAATGTGAAAAATATAAATTGAATGGTCACTTACGGTCATTTCATGTAACATTTTTTGGGTATGATTGCAGTAATTAGCACATTTTGAGTTCACTACCTGTTGATTTTAGTAACTGAAATGCGTTATTGTCCTTTCTCGACCATATCTTAAACTGTCCTTTCTTGACCATATCTCAAACTTCCAGGTAATATATATCCTATCCTTTACATCATTGCCCAATCATTTTACTTTATTTTTGGGAAAAAATTTGAAATTACAAGAAGTTTATAAATTTTGTAATAATTTCAGGAATATACAACAGGAAGGCGATAAGCTGATATATGAATTCAATAAAAAAAAAAGAAGCCAAAATATTCGTTATTATTAGTCGGACATTTTTTCTTCTTTTCCTAAGAAACTAATTATTTTGAAAGATATAAATAATTGAATAAAAAGTTGATATGGTATACGGTGCTCGATGATAATGGTTGATACTGATATTTCTGCTTCAGTACTTCTTGTTCCTCCTGATACCCAATTGTTTCTTTATTTCTCGAAATATCATTGCATTTCTATACATAGAATCGATTTTTTCATTTTTTTTTTTTTTTGTTCTCTTAGAACTGTATTTTATTATTGTCTTCATTTGATCATAATTTTTTTTTTTCTATATCATATCAATTTAACTATCATCATATAGGTACTTTCTTTTTTTTTTTTACAAATAAACGATTTGTAAAATTGCTATCTTCCCCGATCAGACAATGTTTTATTTTAATTTAATTTCGTTAATTCATGCAATAATTAAAAATGATTGTAAAATTTCCTTATTCCATTAATAATAGCACTAAGGCGATTTTATCGATCATATTTGTCATGTATGTTAAATTTTTATTTTTTATTTCTAAATGTTTAATTTAATGATGTTGCTAATTTGCATCATTAATAATTGTCGATGATTATATCCTTAATTACGCAACTAATTAAACATCATTGCCAGTACTCTTTTGCTATTGCATACAATTTCTCATAATAATCACTGTCACTTATTATCCTATTTGAAATTTATATTTGCTCACATTTTATTTTCAATTTGATTTTTAAATCTTTTTTCTAATTCTTAATGAACTTAACTTTTCATGGATATTAATTTCTTTTTTTCATTTTTGTTATTTTTGCATACTGTCGCATTTCAGAAAAAAAAAAGTAAAAACACCATGCATAATCTTTTTTTTGTGTCAGTATGTTAATTATGATAATTTTGATTAATAAATGTTAATGATGTATTATTGATTTTATTATTGTGACTGCTATTTGATCATTTGTGATCCTTTTTTTTTTTAATTTCTCTTCTCCAGTACTGCTGCCAATTCGTCCTTAGATCAATTTTTAGATCTCTGAAGTAAAATGAAATAGAAAAAATTATACTTTGAACGAGTTGAAATCATAATTTAAATGGATGTCACATTTCAATGCATAATTATATGAATGAAATTATTTAAAGAAAAAATGAAAAAAAAAAATCACTTTACAGAAATTTTTCTTTTTTTTTCTCCCAGAATTTTTGAACTTTCAACAATTTGTTAAAGGAAATGAAATGTTTGGTATGCTGAGTTAATTCTTTTTTTTTCTTATTTTTCTTCATCGTTCATCAAATTATTTAAATTTATATATCTTTTGAATAAAATGAATACGGTTGTTGTTATTCAGAATTACACCACTGATTGTTATTAATCAATTTAAGGTGGCATTAAAAATGTATTTGCCATAAAATAAGAATGTCAATAGTATTTGGATAATCCGAAAATGAAATGATAACTGGGAATTACATTTATTTTTAATGGAGTAATTTAAAAGGAGTTGACAACAGTTACTGAAAAATATTGAAATTGAACCGGAATGATATACTGCTAGACTTCGATGTGGTCATTCAACTATAAAGGATACGAATAAATCTTGAATATTAAGTACATTCTGTACTCAGCCATGCTTTTTTTTTATTAAAGGTTAATCATATTTTTTGTGAAATTCATCTCCTATTGGAGAATGATCAGTTGCTATTATTAAATACTGAAATTATTATGAAATATTAGGAATGAATTTTTATGCAGTAATTTGTTTTGAATTTGTTTGCCAGTTTACATTTGAATAGCTTAATTCTAATAAAATCTAGAAAAAAAAAACTGGCTGAAGTAATATTTGCATAATAGATGATCTGCTTATGATCGTGAACTTGGATAATTATTACTTTTCATCGAACGATCATTGCTCAACTTTTATTACCTTCTAACTCATTGAACTTGTTGACCCCATTTAAATCACTATCCTATCCTAACCATTTTTCCACTTTTGAGTGATTGTGCTCGATGGTGTAATGGTTTCACGAAGATCAACAATACTTGTTGAAATTTGACAAAGTTTTCAAATGATAGGGAAAAACATTATTTTTGAATATTCATCATTCTCTATCACTCCATCCATACGTATTATTAATTCTTCCTAACCTGATGATAACCTGATAATGAATCATCGTTACTGGACATATCAAAATTGATCATTCGATTGACAATTGTCTACTTGAAAACATGATATTCCATCAATCAATCAGTTGCCAATATTTTTCTGAACAGCAGCACTAAGAATATAAAAAATTTGCATAAAATTAAAAAAATACGATATAGAAAGAAACCAGAAGAAATAATTCTCATTGTTATGTGATTGAGGAGATCAGAACGGTGATTGTTATCCCTTCTAATCATTCATAACCTTCAATTCATCTAATCAATGCTTACTTATTATCAATCGTATCTTCTAAGAGTTACCTATGGCGATGATATTCATTCTATTTGCAATATGCAAATGAGATCTGATCATAATATCATTCCTTCATTTATCTTATTTATACTGCTATCTCTTCTGACTTTTATTTTATCATCTTCATTTTTTTGATGCTACCCATTTAATTATGATTACATCAATTGCTTATTTCTTAGTAACTATCGTTTTTAATTTGAAAAATTCATTTATTTCATTTTTTATTTACTTTTAAATTCTAACTTATACATTCACTTATTTATTTGTTTATTTTCCTTTCATTTTACAGCACAATGTACTGTCCAATTTGTTTGGAAATTGATGATGGAAAGTTTGCCTTTGCAGCATTGTTATGTGGCCATGTATTTCATCGGAATTGTATCTCTTCATGGCTAACGGTTCGTATGTCATCCATGATTTGCATATTGTTAACATTACAATATCATCGATCCATAAATCCCTTGGTTGAATAATTTTACATTCAGACATTACAGTATTGAACAAAATAATATTATTGCTGTAGGTTAGAAATTTTCATAATTGGATCAATTAAACAATTGTTAATTAAATAATTGACTAAAATTTTGAAAATGCTAAATAGCTAGAGTCTTTGAAGTAAGCGGAGGAAAGGTTGTAAATTCAGATAGTACCTTTCATTTCACAAATCAACGAGCATTTTTTTTTTTTTTGAATGGATTAATTTGTGATAAATGAATTGAGTTCAAATTTTATTCCATCTATAATTTTAATTGAATCATTTCAGGTTGGTAACGGAACAAAGTTCTGTCCGGTGTGTCGAAAATATGCTGATGGCTATCTGAATTTATATTTTTTCAATAGTCCTACAGTTAGTTATTTTATACTAATTTTGCTCCAAAATTGAATTCTATGAATTTCGAAAGTCAACGAAAGTATTCGTTCTGGATTCAATATCCAAAAAATGCTAAATGATATTTGAGATGCGAGAAGAAACAAAATTAAGCGTTGTAGATGAAATTCCAAAAAAAAAATTTTTTTTTTCAATAAAACAATAATTCCAAAATCTTTTTTAGTGTACGAACTTAACTAATTTCTTTATAAATGCTATGAATGTACACGCATACTAAACATGTACACATCCACACACAGACACACTCACACACACATACATTCACACAGAGTGTCACAAAAAGTAATGGTACATAAATCATGATAATTAATTTAAATATTTGCAGAAAATTGACATACATTCTATTA